>CBVK0100848438.1:0-12019 GCA_900067695.1 Picea abies | reverse complement strand
AAGGGATTTTGTGGAAGTCGCACCACTTCCCAGTGTCCTTCTTCATATTCTTGTAACCCTTATTCTCATGTGGCTTGGACTGGTTTTCTTGAGGTTGACTGCTCTATGAGTTAGGAATGCCTTTACCATTCTTTGGGTGTTTCATATTTGCAGACCCAAATTCCCGCTTGTTTTGTTCTTAAATTTCTGCTCGATTTTGACAACATATCTATAAGTGGCTCCCAATGATGAGATGTCCAAAAACTCCATTTTAGTTTGGATGTACCTATGTAAATCCCCACAATATTTTAGAACTAGATGTCGCTCAAATTATTTGATACCCATCTTGGCGTGCAAGGTATGGAAGGTATTTTTGAACTCTGGCACTATTTGGTTGCTTTTGATGCATCTTGGTCCATCTCATGTATTGGTCATCATAATTTCCCACAAGGTAATATTGTTCCTTCACCGCATCCATAAAAGCAATCCCAAGTGGGATCGACCCCAAACATTCTAGAATCTTATGTGGACATTTTCTCCCAATAATTTTTCCACCAATGTTTGACATGAGGGAGATCCTTAAGGAGCACAAAGGTGATCTTTTCTCTGTCAGAACAATTGTGAACAAAGAAATAACCTTTTAGCAAATTTAACCGTTTTTCCAAAGTATCTGCATCAATTTGACCTTCAAATACAAGAATATAAAAATTAACTTGTACCTTGAATGGGCTAGCATCGCCAAAGCGAATATTGGATGAAGACACACATGTTATTGTCACAAATCATTAAAGGATTTGAGAAAAATTCTCCAACATCTCATTCCTCTGTTGCGTGAGGGATTCCGCTAGAAACAACTTGATGGGATCTTCTTCTCATGTGTCTCTCTTTTCTTCTGCCATGGGAGGCCACTTGGGATGAAGAGATTGGTTTTCCTCAAGGAAAAATAGCTTCAGACCCAACTCTTTGTACCCTGACCTCGTTGAGGACATGTGTTAAGAAACAATAATGAGCAACCTGCTCTGATACCACTGATCTAGATTATGTTTTAGAAATAAATGAAGGAAGAGATATAACAATGATATATATAGAGATATTTTGAAGTAAAAATAAATATTGAAATAAACGCATAGATATAGTACTGCACAATTTTGATTAATGAGAGAATGTACAAAAACTATAAAATTACATAGTGAATGGCTTGCAGAATGATGGCAGCTTATCTCTAAGAAGAGATGTTGGTATCTTATCTCTGAGAAGAGATGTGATTGCTACGCCCATTCATAAGAAGATTATGGTTACCATGAGGCTCCAAAGGCCTTTTTAACATAAAGAAAATCCAAAACCATAACCCCAGAAGATGAAAATCCAACAGGTTTGTGGACCTCGTTTTGGCTAGTTTGGTGTATCAACTTCCCGGGGCCATAACTTTGGCACATGTTCTCTATTTCAGGAACTCAATAGCTCATTGGAAATGTATTGACGAGGAGCTTCATTTCACAAGATTAATAATTCCTTAAATGATCATTGAGGTGTTTGATCATGAAAAAATGTCGTTTAGGCCCTTAAAATGGCCTTGGAAGTTTAGGACCCAAAAAAATGCTAAAAGTAGTAAATTTCCAAACAATTGTTTTGAGCCAGTTGGAATAGGTGGGTGGTCACCGATATCCACCTAGATCATCTGATTCCATAGAAACTTCAACAATAGGGTCGTCGGGTACTCTTGTTTCCATTACCCTTGTCTCTTCATCCTCTCTCTCCATAGATCATCTTCATCCTTTCCACCTAGATCATCTTCGATGATGAGGCTATTAGGTTATTTTCTTGTTGCTCTGTTTAGTTTAATCAATGCTCTTATTGAGTACAGATTCTCTAAAGTTCCAGCCACCTGTCACTATTTTCGAGTGAGTCCCCTTCTCAATGATAGAGCCATAGCTCGTGGATTAGTCATGATCCTCTTTGAGAATATGCTCCAAGGAATATCCATCCATTTCAATTCGACATTGATCAACATTCTTATGAATCCCTTTATGGTACAATGTTATTTCAGGATTTCTCCATTTCCTCATGTCCTCGACCATATTCATCAAACTATTGAGTAGATAGTAGGGTGCATTAAGAATTTCATCTTATTTTAAATGCATCAAAATATGGATATGATAATGGTATGTCATACTAAACCTACCCTCACAGATGATAAATTTTTGTAAGAAAAAGACAATATCATTCCAAGGTGGTAGCAATGCATTCCTCTAAATACCCCTTCTGAGATCAAATAATGGAGAGGGTTTCTTGAGAAATTGGGACCGACTTTCACTTAAGATTTTAAAGTTCATATATTACCTATCTCCCTGCTGGAGAAGCCTCACAACGTGGATTATGAATTATTCTAATAAAAAAATTGTCAATTTCCACACTAGATTCCTATTCCCATCGAAGGTATAGGAAAATTCAAGTGTTAGAAATGTATATGATCCCTACAATATTTCAAGGAACCTGATACAACCAACTCGAGAAAATATCTCCATGACGGTAGGGTTGGTCCTTATGTCCTCAATGTCTTTAGGCTTGATTCTATTTATTTATCCCTCTATGCCCCCTGGCTTCTTGGATTCACAACAATATCCATAATTATGATTTAGTGGATCCTCTTATAGTATCGAGATTCAATCCTTCATTGGTTCTGAACCCAATTTCTCATTTAGATTGGTGATAAGGATACAAGGGTTGAATAAGTTTATTACGAATGATTGTGAGTCCTCCTTAGTTGTAGATTATGGATATCATTTCGTGTAACCTCATTTTTTTCATGATTCTGAATGAAATTAAGTTTTTAAAAGATACACGATAAGTTTTCATTACAAGGCATGCTCCAAAATGTTTATAGTTTCTATGATCTGGACAATTATTGCTAAATGGGCTAAAAAAAAGCTATAGTTTTTATCAAATGGACCAATATTGTTTTGAAATGGATCATTAATGTTGAATACGCTATGAAGGGATCATAGCTTCTACAAAACCATTTATCATTGAGTAGGATATGCTAAAAAATATTATATGCTACAATAATGGTATTTTTATGCCTCAAATTTCATCCCTAACATTATTATATGCATATGATTTTTATTTAGGTATGATTGCTACTTTTATTAGAAATAGTTCTACTAATACGCTTGTGGAATGGTATACCATAGATTTTCAAGAATTTTGGTGGCCAAAGGTATTAAGTATAGGACCTTTTCATTCGAGTAGCAATAGGTTTTCGATGAACTAGCAATTTAGGATCTTGAGAAAGACAGGGAATGGTGATGTATGCTATTAATATTTCCAATTAATCTCATAAATCCTATTTATAGTTAAAGAAATTAAAGGTGTATTAAAGAGAGCCTGAATTTTTGTAGGAAGATATGTAGTACAAGTTCTCTATTATCATTGTTGATCCTCCTTCAATATCTGCAATAATTGGAACCTTGGATTTCTAATCTTGGACTCTTTCTTCCAACTTCCTTGGAATAATTGGACAAAGATAACTTCCATCATGATATTGTAGGGTCATAAATCATGAAGCTAGTGCATAAGAGTTATCAAGGTGACACCATATACTTCTATTCAATATGTTTAATGATATAAAAAATACCATACTTAAAAAATGAAATTAGATAGTCGTCAAATAGAGTTGTGAGCCTATAATTGGTTTCATTCGACATTTTATTGTTATTTGTTTCCTTTTTTTTTCTCAAACTTCGTCCACGGAAAACCTAGTTTTCAAACAAAAGTTTGTCCAGCTGTGCCTCCAGATATTTTTTCACAATTGGACTTTTTATTTTACTTGGTGATGTTATCCAATAACTGATTTTCTAATAGCACCAAGGATGGTAGTGCCTAGAACTAGGTTTTCACTACCAGATCTTTGTTCTTCTATTTTTATTTTTTCTTCTTTCTTTTTGGCTGGAACTGGAGAGTGGATTAGGAGGCTATGGGTGTGAGTGGAAAAAACACCTTAATTGTGCAACATCGAGATCTAATTTCTTGACTAGATCCAGGATAAATTCCTCTTTGGACTTGATCTTTTGGTATAGCCTCAGCTGATGACCATTTTCCATTAATGGATTCTTTACCTCATCAATGACGTAGAGCTTGACAAATCCATTATCATATATAATTTTTATTTTCATATGCCACTGGCCATCAGTTGTAGAAATTTCCCTTGAAATATTATACCTTGAGTCAAACAAAAGGGACCAATCCCCCTACCTAAAATTACTTTTTTTGATGAATCTATCATGCCACTTGATTCTTTGTTGTTGGACTAGAGTAGCCAGATGTAATGAGTCCTTATGGATTTTTTCAAGTTCATTGATCTAATTGGTTCTATTTTGTTTGGATTCTAAGATATCCAAGCCCACTTGAAGTACAATTCTTATTGTCTTAATTTCGAATTCTATGAGAAGAACCAAGCATTTTCCATATACCATCTCATAGGGACTGAATCACGTAGTGTTCCTCTAGGTGGTTCTATAGGTCCACAAGGATTATAGAAGCCTGTCATCCCAGTCCATATGGTGTTGTTTAATCGTATTGGTCAAGATGGCCTCCAACACTTTGTTCATGACCTCCACCTATCCATTTTTTGGAGGGTAATATGGAGTAAACATCCAATTCTTGATTTTAAATTTCTCAGTAATGGACCAAATAAGTTGAAAAATCATTCTAAGAAGTCATCTCATTCTCACGATTTTCCTTTGTTAAATCTATTTGTAAATTTGTTTTTCCTACTTATGATGGAGAATTGAATCCAGAGAAGTTGGATAATTGGGTCAATCAGATTGAAGTGTATTGCAGGGTACAAAAAATCATAAAGGATACATCAAATATACAATTGGTTACTCTTTGATTGAGCAACACAATTTTGATATGGTGGGAAAGTTAGACACAAGTTGATCTTATTCAACATGGTAAAATCATATCTTCATGGATGGAGCTTATTGTTGCATTAAGAAATCAATTTTATCCATTAGCTTATGTGCAAACATCAATGATTACTTGGCAACATTTAAGACAAGGAAAAGGGCTAAATGTTCAAGCTTATACACAAGAATTTAAGAGGAAGGAATTGTCTTTGGGAATTCCATTAGATACTCTTGAGACTCTTGTAAAGTATATTGGTGGTATGAATTTAAATCTTCTCCATAATATATTGATGTTTAATCCTACTAATATTGACGAAGTATCAGTTCAAGCTACTCATCTTGAATCCAACAAAGGAAAACATGTTGTTGAGGATGTATTAGGGGAACCACATGAATTAGAGGAGCACTCAAAGGAAAAAGGGAAGAGTAAGAAGAAAACTACAGTGAAGAAGGATAAAGACAAGACACCTACATGTTCTCATTGAGAGAATAAAGGGCATGATGAGAAGCATTGTTGGAAGTTGCATCTAGAATTGAAACCGAAGTGGGCTTAGCCTAGGGAGAGTAAAGAGAATACCATGACCATAGTTGAGGATATTGGATCATATTTTGAGGATGAAACTAAGGTTACCACTATGGGAATCAAAGTTAAATATTTTGTTGTAAGTTTCAATTTGCATATTTCTTATGCAAAGGCTAATGTAATTCCTGATGGAAGGCAAAGAAAAGACTTGTTTCATTTACAAGTTATATCAAATAACACTAAGATTGATAGACTTTTTGATAGTGGATCACAAGTAAATATTCTTTCATAGCAAGTTGTTCAGAATTTGGGATTGGAAACTAGGCCTCATCTAAGAACATATCTTTTGGGTTGGATTTGTGATAATTCTCAGGTACATGTAACTAAGCAATGGAATTTATGGTTTGAGATCACATCAAGTTTCATTGATGTGGTAGAATTAGACGTTGTTCCACTTGACATTTGTGGGATGCTTTTGGGAAGTCAATACTTGTATGACATAAAGGCCATTTTCTACGGGGAACATAACAAGTATCACATTTTCAAGTATGGGATTGAGTTCATTGTGAGAGCTCATTAGATGAATACTAATTTGAGAGTTGTCACTACGGGGAACATGAAAATGCTATTTAAGTCTAGTATCGAAGATTCATATTTAAAACATACAGTTGAAAATAAAATAGGTCCTTTGGTTGATGATGTTCATGTTAAGAAGGGAGAATATGTTCATGGTTCATTATTTTTTGCATTTGTATATTTGGTTTTGTTGTTCAGTTTATTACTGATAAGTGGAGTATGGTTAGTAGTTGCAACAAGGAATGGCATAGTTTTTGAATTTAATGGGATGATTAACTTGGTTAGCAATGTTGTTTCAATCTTTGTTATAATTATGGTGAGTAAGGTGTTTGTTATCCAAGCAGGAAGGATGGATGATACTGGACAAGTGAGACATAAATATCCTCACTTTATTTCTGAATGATCCATACTTTTTGAGGTCCAAAATTTCTTCAGTGGGAATGTGTGATCCAGGAGGATCCAAAACACTCAAAAAGATCCAAGAGGATCCATAAATTATCAAAATTGATCTTTGCAAATTCTCTTGAAATTGACTTCATTGCGTAGATCTCAGTGATAGATTTCCAACGACATAATAATCTCCTCAAACTGTAACGACCCCTTCGTTATGAATACAAGTGAAGCAAAAGTGCAATTTTTTTTTTTTTTTGTTTTTAGGGAAAGAAGGTGACGACAACACTAGTTTACCTCACCACTGACGATGAACATAAGCATGCAGTCTAGGAAATAGGAAACTATGACTCAATGCACTAGCACAGGAGAAATGGGGTGAAATGTGCGTTAAAACAAGGAGAAACGATTACCCGCCTGACACAACATGACCATGCCTACAAGCCAAGGGACAACATCCCCCTCCAGGAATAGCAACCTTGACGAGCAAAGACTAGAACCTCAAGGAATGTGAACCAAACACATGAAGGTGTTCAACCCATGTGCAAAAACAAACTTACAACGCTCAACAACACTCACATGAAAGGCACCGACTCTGACCAAGTTATCATTCGCCACTATCCAAATAGGGTGCGCCATGATCCCCTCATCAGGAATCATGCCATCCCTAGGTGATAGACGCATCAATAACCTTGGCGCAACACATCCTATATGGACCAAGGACTCTAGAAAACTCTGACGCGCTAGGAGCTGAATACTGACAGGGAGACTATTCCCATACCCCACACGAAAGGTCGACAAGACACAAGAGAATGAATACTAGGGAAGTCATAGCTTCTTCAACCACCCAACCCATTCATCAAGTCTAAACTAGTCAACAATTACAAATTTTTTTTGACATTGAATATCCATCGAAATTTAGCAAGTCTAAATTATAATTTAGTCTTTAACTTACCAACTGATTAACAATTAATACAAACCAATCGACCATTCTACTTTACACCATATTTGTTACTTTCAATCTAAATAACATCACCTTTGAATTAATCGACAATTCTACATTACAATCAAGCATTAATTTCAATTGAAATAACCTTAATTACGAATCACTTCGGCAATGTTGCATTATGATTTAATCATTAACTACAATTTAATTTAGCAAGGTCAATATACACTTTGGTCAATACTCCTAAACTCATTTAACCATTAATCACCATCTAAAAGGGTAATTCTAAGTTAATCCCCGAAATTACAATCTAACTATCAAATGAAAATTTATAACTACATTAGCCACATCAATGTAAAATGCTACAATATAACACTTGTAATCATTTAAGTTACACCTGTCGTCTATCTAATATAACCATACCAAAAATAACTAGTTGTCTGTAACATTGAGAAGGGAACTATTGAATGTTAACATCGTTGTGCCAATTAATATTAAGAAGGAAATTGTTGTCCTTTGACATTATTGTAGCAATTATCCTGACAATTAACATGACAGTTACATAGAAATTAATTTGACCAATAACATGGTTGTAGCAATTAATGTTTGGCAGTGAGAATGCTGGGTACACTCAAATTGAAGGAGAATAAGAAGAAAAAAAAAATGCATAAGGATAAACTCATGGTCATTCAACAATCAACACAATCAACATTTAAGGCAACTCGTGGTCACACCAATAGTAAAACTCAGTCACAGTTAATTGGCAAAAATAGTGGGCATTCCAACAACACAGACATCATTCTAAATAGCAAAAGCATGTCCCTTCAACAACGAACTTAGTCCATCTTTTTTTTGGGCAAATCCGTGGTTATTTACAACAAAATCAGTCACATTTAATTGGCAAAAATCGTGGGCATTTACAACAAGCTCAGGTAATCGATTTAATAGCCAAAATTGTGGGCGTTTACAACAAGCTTAGGAAATATATTTAAAGAAAATTCATGGGCATTTTATCAGCAACTCAGTCAAGCGTTTTAAAGAAAATTCATGGTCAGTCCAACAAACTCAGTCACGTTTTCAAAGGGAAAATTGCAACATTCAATAGGAAAACGCAGACATCATTTCACTAGCAAGCTCATGGTCAATAACAAGAAAACATAGACATCAATTCAATGGAAAAATCATTCTTCCCAATGCACTGGGGTAACTACAAAAAATAATGCAGATAGGGATGAAAATAAACGTGGTTTCCCTTTTTCATTGCCAGGATGCCAAATGCAAACGCATACAGGAAAAACAAAATATATATTTTTTTCTTACCATGATACCAAATATAAACCGAAGATAGATAAATTAAATCGTTTTTCCATTCTAGGATACCATTAACACGCAGACAGGAATAACAAAATTTGTTTTATCCAATTCCAATGTACCAAATATAAAAATGCAGACTAAGAAATTAAATTGTTTTTTCATTTCTAGGATATAATTACAAAAACACAGATTCAAATTAAATCGTTTTTACATTCTAGGATACCAATATAAAAATGAAGACAACAGTAAGAGAACACCTAGATCCAATGGGATAATTCATTGAAAGGATCGCAGGGATAAACCAACACGGATGCAAGAAATCCATACACAGAGGTACTTTTGCTAGAAGGTGCAAGAGAACCAATCATCCAAGGACAACAATAGAGGTAGACGACTGACAGGAACATCCTTCACCCATCATATGCGCACAGAAAAGTAGGGCATTGAGATCCATAGGTCTATTAACGCCGAAGCGATGACCGTAGATCAGGCTCCTGGCTGACTTCTCAGGCGCAGAATGATGAGCTAGGGATGAAGGAAAAAATAAACTGCAATCATCAAAATGAATAAACCTCGGGACAATCAAGACATGTAGGGATCAAAGGCCATGGGAAATCAATTAATCATCAAGCTAAGGCTATGGGAAATTCCAGTCATCAACTAGAATGCTAAGACTATCATATAATTTACTTGATTAAGCATACATAATTGAAAGCATAAATCATACTAACATTCTACCATGTAGAAATAAAAGAAGGCATATTGTTGCCCAATCACCCGCTCTGAGTTGATGTCCCGCGCGCTCCGTGTAACTCCCGCTTACCGACCGATGAGACTTCACCGATACCTCCCAAACAACGCTAGGGGTACACTTCTTCCCCCTTATCCCCCCGAGCCACAAAGGGGCCATGCACACTAACCAGATGTAACGTCCTCCTTGTTACGACAACAACTCTGATAACAGGTGCAATTTTTTTTTTGTTTTAAAAGTGTGTGCGTGCGTGTAGAAAGGAAACAGACACACTTGACTCTATGTCTCCACCTGACGACTAACAAGCCACAACCACGATGATCCCAACAAGAAGACACAAGGCCCACATCAAGTAACTGCAAGCATTAACGACCATAGACATAAGGAGGAATCCATAAAAATATATTTTACTTTTTCTGCACAGGAAAGCAGCGTGTTTAATCTTAGTCCTCTGCTCTGAAGAGAGAGAAGGTCAGATAGGCTCCTGGCTGATTGCTCAGGCAGAAACTAGTAACCCGACTACGAACAAGATGCAAGCAAGACGAACACAACAAGATGACATATGACGTACAATAGTAACAACAAGCAATAAACGACCATAGACATATTGCGCACAATAGGTAACCACAAGCATTTAACGACATACTGGGTTATGCACAGTATGAAAACAGAAGGAAGAATCCATAGGAGTAGATTTTACTATTTTTGCATAGGAAAGCAGGGCATTTAATCTTAGTTCTCTGCTCCGGAGAGAGAGAATGTCAGATAGGCTCCTGGACGACTGCTCAGGAAGAAACTAGTAATCTCTGTGAGGTGTCTCGCAAGAGTGGAAACCCTGCCTTTAAAGGGCCCGAGACTCTTAGACTCTTGATACGGCACTGGATTCCTTACACAAAAAAAAAAAATCACACACCCACCCTTACACACTAGGCTACGTGGAGGTGTCTACATCCCGCCCGACACAACAGACCAAGCAACTAACTGATTACAATCAAGTACAACATAAATAAGAAGACTGACTACGTCCCTTACAGAAGGCACGTGACAAAAGGACTTTGACAACGAACACCCAAGTTCAACATTATTTAAATGAACAACAACCCTCATTTACTAACTCCGAGTAATTTATTGGACTTAATTCCAGGACATTCCACCATATATGGTTATCAATAACAACAATTTACACTAGCATTACAATAAGATAACCATATCATTACATTTTCAAATTACAATGACATTGCAATAAAATAACAATGATCATACATTTCATATGATATCAACACTAACATTGCATTTTATTTATATGGCAAGAACAATACATTTACATAATTCAAAAATAGTATATGACAATGATCTTATATTACAATACATTGCACATAAAATAACAATGAACTTACATTTCATAGGTTATCAACACTAGCATTGCATTTTATTATATTGCAAGAACATTATAATTACATATTTCAAAAACAATATATTACAATTACATATTTTATAAACAAAATACTCAATGACATTCCTTTACGTATTACAGTAACAACATTACCTAATCAATAGATTTTACACCTTACTAACACAATTTATGATATCATTAACAATAAAAGAAACGACAGTGAGTACATGCTAGACCAAAGGGGTGGTGAACGAGGCGCGCATGCCCGAAATCATGCCTTAAATTGGCAGCCATCAAGACAGTTGTCAGAGACCCAATCAATCTGGCAAATTCTAAACTGGCACTGACGGAATCCGAGAATCAATTCGACAATTTGAAATTTAATCCAAATCGCATCTTTCCATCCCTTAACCTTGATAAAGCATTAAGTACCAGAACCAAATGTGCTAGAACAAAATTCAGGAACCAACTTACAAAACAGAAGTGCTAGAATGAAATTGCCAGCATGAAATTTCAAAAACGAATTCTCAGAATTAATTTCACAAAAATGGAAATGCCAGGAATGAATTGCCAACACTAATTTTCCAGGACGAATTGTCAATGATCTCACAAAAATGCAAATGCCAGAAACGAATTGCCAACACAAGTTTTCCAGAACTAATTGTCAAATGATCTTACGAAAATGAAAAATGCCAAAAATGAATTGCCAACACAAATTGCCAGAAACAAATTCTCAAAATCATTTAACTAAAACATCAAGAAAAACCATGCACAAAGACTGGACCCTCTTAATCATTGAAGAAATGATCTATTGATTTCCGTGTGTTAATTAGAAAACGAGGAACCAAAAAAAAATATCTGTAATTCATAGGTGGCAATAATTCTCATTAATTTCGCTGTCAGAGAAAGGTGAGGGAGGGAAGGTGTTAGTGTTCAAAGTCACACCTGGATTGCTTGCAGGAGCAGAGCCCGACGCCCATCAGTTTTTATGTCAGGGTTTGATAAATGGACGATCAAATGGGTAGAGACTCGAGGAGATATCACTCTAACTCGGGGACTGGATCTGGTACGTAAAGAACAAAGGAGGTCTGGAATCCTAACTTCAGCCAGTGGGTTGATTAAAAGATGAGCAGGTGGAAGACTTAGTAAGAAAGGTGAACAAACAACTCTGGGCAACAGGCTTACAGCGCTTTGTAGGGGAAAAACTCTGAACGCAGGATCCTCCTGGTTCAGGGCTTCA
>CBVK0100848430.1:0-11435 GCA_900067695.1 Picea abies | reverse complement strand
TGGCGACTCCGCTGGGGAGATAGCCTCGAATCGAAACCTCTTGTTTCGATTCCTCCTCATTTGACCTAGTTTTGTCCCTCGATTGTTTTAGACCTGGTTCACTCCATTTTTTATTGGTTTCATGAGCTGATTGGCTCCTTACCTTGTCACACTCAGCACACTTGTCAAGTTTGAATCCCAATTTTTGGATTTTTTTGACATTTCTGGAGCTTTCAGACCCTGGTGCCCCTGACCTAGTGTTGACAGAGCGCTAGCACTCCTAATACCTTAGCACAGAGTGCTATAATGCTCCTTTCCCTTGGCAACAGAGCGTCATCCTCCTTTTGGCCCAATAACCCTCCAAAATTACCTTTTTTAGGGTTTGCCTCTGTGTCTCTTTTGCTGAGTGATCTAGTGAGTCAATTTTTCTTCTTTTTCAACCCTGACATCTGTCTTTTTGAATAATAAACACCTTGTTGATTCTATATTACTGCCTTCTTCACTATTTTCATTGAGTTTTTCCCTGTTGAGTGAAATTCGAAACCTATGCATTGTTCTTTTCTCCTCATCAGCGGAGTAAAAATCTTGGTGAAGGTCATCAAAGGCCTACAGACCTCTTCATATTGATTTCAGTCAAGGTCTTTTTTTTTCAACTTTTTCTTTTGGGCGTGAAGTTTGTTTTTCTCTTTGATTGTTTCTTTTCTTACGCTTTTTCGTTTGGATTGCTACGAAAGGGTGCATTGTTTGTATGACTCGAGCTTGTGCTAGTTTGATTTTCATTCATACAAAGACAATTAGCAAGACAAGAATTGTGTTGAATTGATCTTTAACTCATATACAAACAATGAAAAATCATGATTGATTGTGCATATTAGAAGGCATTTTAAAAAGTTTTTGCATTACATCAGGATTTGATTGAGAAAAAGAATCGTTTGAGGACACTCCGTAGTTGTGCTTGTTAGTGAAAAGAACTCTCTCTCTCCCTTAGATAGACGTTCATCGAAAGGAAATGATTTCTTATCATGTTGGATGCATTCTTTGGGTTTGAGTCATAATTCCATTGGTTTCACTTCCATACACCCCTTTTGCGTAAAGAACAGTCGTAAAAATCAACGCTAATTGAAAATTATCTAGAAATTTTTCTTTGCTAGGATCCTCCACCAACAGTAGAATAGGTGTAGTGCTTTGGATTAGGTTGTGAGAATAACTCTCCAAATTTTCTAAAACAAACAGTAGCATCCTGAGTTAGGGAGAGTCAAATATAGTTATCGTATAAGTCTGCCTGGGATCCCCCTCTCACACAGGGGTTACGCAGGAGGTCGCATTCGGGTAAGATACGGGAACTAACCCTCCGTGGTTTAACTGATTGTGGTGGTTGGATCGTATTATGGGGGTCACTTTGAGGTAAATCCACAATTACTGCATGGAAGCCTTCTAGTTGATTTCAGGCTTGATACCCTGCCTATACGTTCCGATCGGACTGTCGACTGTTCCCGCCCAGGGGCTGACTGCGAATTGGTAACCTCAGTAGCCATAATATTTAGGGTCTTACACAAGGTGACGGTGATGGGAAGTCTCACTGTACCTGGAACATACATTGGGAAAACTCACTCGGGATCCTTGGAGGGTAAATCCACAATTACTGTGTGGAAGCTTGCACCAAGGTGTAAGTCCGTTAAGTAGGTCGCCATTGTAACTATTCCACCCTACCCCCACCCCTTCTGGACTTGATCACATGACATTGGATTTCATCACCAACTAGTACGGTCATCAAAAGAAGGCCCTGTTTGCTTGGTTGTGATTCTTAGATTTTTAGCGTGTGCTATTTCTTTTCGCTAGTTGGCCATAGATTTCTTTTGCCGACTCTTTTCTGCCAACATCAACCCTCCACATCGTTTGCAGAGGCTACAGGGACTTCCTCCAGAAAATATGGAAGGAAACACCCATTTACCCCCTCATTCTATGGAGGAATCTCCTCAACAGAGCGAGGTTCATAACACTACAATTTCCCAAGAAGAAGTTCCCATCCCTTTGGAGAATTTTCGAATTGTCTCTGAATCTCCGGAGGCATACCGCATTCCGGAGGGATACGAACGGCAGATCCTCCACTTGAATTCTGCCAGAGAATTTGTTGTCAATCCGAATATTCCGGCTGGGTCTCCTTAGAACCCTTTAGCCAATGACCCTTTTTGGACTGCGGACGTTGCTCGAAGTCCACCACACTTAGTGCGAGATCTTTATGGAACAGGAGAAGGTGCTGACGCACCTTTTTCCTACACTGTACCCCCAAATCACTTCACCAATACTACCACTTTTACAGCCACACCAACCATTGGTCCGAACATACCATCCATTGGCTTAAGGCCTACTATCCCCCTCCAGACGACCCATTCGACAATGGCCCCGAACATTCCGACTATCCCTGTCAGTAATGCAGTAGTTAATCAAGCCCCGATTGGCACGCCTATAACACCAAGACCTAATCTCCCTTTTGGATTTAGGGCACTGAACGCATCCGCTACCACCACTGCCTAAACCACTACTCAAATTCTACCGGGAAGTTCCATACCTATCCAACAACCCAGAGGGACTGGCCTTGGTGGCCCTAACCCGATCAACAACATTGGCCAATCATTGGCATCTAGCTTTCAAATTCTGGGAACTCTACCTCAAACTAGGGGGCATCCCCCCTCCGGAGGACAAATTCCTTTCTTAGGAAACCCACAATTCCCAATGGGACAAAATTCTCAGTCTCCACAACAACCTCCTTATGGAAAAATGCCCAACCCAACCCATAACCCTCAAAACCCATCCGATTATCCTCTGCTCACACATGCTTCTCAAAAAACTGCAAATCCTACGTACCTTGGTCAAAACCAACCTCATATGAGAGGGCCCACTAGTTATAATTATCCACATAACCCCGTAATGGGCCCCACTGGTGTACCCCTGCCACACCAACATTACCCATAGGTTAACTGACAACTACCTTTTCTAGCCACCCTGGACCTTCCAGACTTGTCTCGGTTAACGAATGATCCCATTTATCATTCTCCGGTTTGGCCAGCTATTCCAGCAAAACTTCCCTCTGATATCCCAAAATTTGACGGAAAGTCTAGAGAAGACCCAAACAACCACGTGATGACTTTCCATCTATGGTGTTCATCCAACTCCCTCATGGACAACTCTATTCACTTGCATCTTTTCCAACGAACACTTACGGGTTCCGCAGCAAAATGGTACATTAAATTACCACGCGCATCTTTTCACAATTTCAACTCCCTCACCATGTCCTTCCTCACACACTTCCAACTGCCCATTCGATACGAGACGGGTACTGAACTATTAACATCCCTTCGTCAAACAACTTCCATACACATCACCGATCATATCCATGAATGGAGACGATGACGAAGGCTAATCAAAGTGGTCATCCCTAACCAATTATTAGCGGAGTGGTTCACGAAATCATTATTACCCCAGATCACTCATGATGTTGCCATGGGCAGCGTGGTCACTGAGGAAGAAGCCATCACCCAAGCTCAGTACTTAGACTTAGTCTATTCATAATCCGGTACTCTATATGAGTTGATACCGAACGCCACCTGTGCCACTAACAATCCATCCAAACCATCGATTGCTTTGCACGCGAATGGAGTTATTGGCTCCGTCAAAACTCAATCTACCACCCAGTCCACTGGAACGATTCAGCAGCCCGCTTCGACAGCTGCTCCCAGTTCGACTGCACCCTCTTCTACCCCCCCTCAAACTCAAGTCTCTGATGTGAATGTGGTCCAATAAACCCTTCACAACAACCTGGGGGCAAGAAGAAAGAGAGAAAAAAAAAAAAGAAGAAAAATAACAACGAACAACCCAAAACCCAACCGCAAACCCCTACTGTCGGAAAACAACCACAAGGAAAACTGAAATTCCCATGTCTCATTTGCGGTGACGATCACTACACTCGAGATTTCCCACACCGCGATGAAGTTGTTAAAATTTTCAAGGGAAATTCGCAACCCGCTGTGCTTACTCAGCCTTTTCCGCAACAACAATCTTTGGTTGCACAAACCCCCACGTCGGGGGGCAGTTCCAACCAACCCCATGATGAGGCCTCGACCAGCGCACACATTTACATGTTTAACGGGGTTAATCTAACCACTCATTCTATGACATACGACATGCCAGTTAAACCCGACAAGTCGAAGACTGCTAATGGTTCTTCGCCAGATCCTTTACCATCCTCTGTTAATCCTCTGTCTGTCAGCCCTCCATCCGGGCCACTTCATATTGAGAAACCTTATTTTCACTCCATCTTACGCCCTCCTAAGAGCACCATTCGGAAATCCACTTTTAATCCTAATTCACGGGCTGCCCAAAATTACAATATTGTAGAAGATTTGGCCCAAGCCTCGTGTGCCATGTCCACATTGGAAGTTCTAAAACACTGTCCCAACCAATGTAGGATGCTCTTAGCTTCCATTGGTGCTTTCGATCCCGAGTCATCAAACTACATCACATTTAATCTAGATGATCATCAACCGTGACTCTCCCACCAGCTAGCTTTCCAAATTGATGTTGTTGTTCACAATCAACAAATCCACCGAACTATCCTAGATGAGGAAGCCTCTACCTGTGTCATGTCTCTAGCCTATTGGAAAGGCCTAAAATCACTAGCCCTTAATAAATCCCCTACGATGTTACGCTCTTTCGATGGACGAGGTTTCCATCCTCACGGATTACTGCAATCCCTCGTCGTTCAATTGGGCAGTAAAACTGTTATCGTTGATGTCGAGGTGGTCGATGCTCCCCTCGATTACAACCTATTACTCGGAAGAAGTTGTTTCTACGCTATGACTGTCGTCACCTCGTCGATGTTTCGATGTGTACAATTCCCCCATCAAGGCAAAATTGTCACCATCGATCAACCCGACGCTCGCATCCCTGCCACCAACAACATTCCTTTTTTGGGAGACCACCTAGTTATGTATGAAAGCGTTGGTGTTGGCTTATTGAAAGATTCTAGCCTTATGGGTACTTTCCCTACACCACTTCCACCCACTGCACACCACATTGCTACCGTCAACATGATTTTGACTATGCCTTATTAATCCTTGGAATCATCCGATCCATGGATCGTACCTAGTCCTTTGGAATTTGATGTGCTCAGTGACACTATGCCACTTAGCCTAGCCGAAGCCGCATACGTAGCTATTCAATCTGCCTCTCCCTCTCCTAATGATTCACATTCATTGGCACCTGATGCTTACTCGGTGCCCTCGTGGTTGGATTCCCTATCATCTATCATTGATTACATTTCCCACATTTTTCCTTCGGACGAATCTATTATGGAAATGCTTAGCATTGATGATTTTCCCTGGGATGACAACTACCATCGATCCTCTTTTCTTATGCCTTTAGAAGAAGTGCAAGACATACGATCTGTCTTCCCCCTCGATGTTACCGATGCTCCAAAATCCCCTATCCTCACTCAAGATACTTTCTCTGAGGGGAACATGGGTAACATCTCTACTACAATCACAATCGACATTTCAGTCAAAGAAGGTGTCGTGGAAAACATTAATCTTGGTGCTAATTGTACGCCCGATGAAGTGGTTTCTTACACCACTTTGTTCAAGAAATTCCACGATGTCTTCACATGGATCTACAAGGAAATGCCAGGGATTGACCCTTCAATCGTCATACACAAAATCAAGACTTACCCTGACGCAAAACCGGTTCGACAGAAACTCCACCCGGTTCACCCCAAGAAACTGGCAGCTATAAAGGCAGAAGTTGAAAAACTTCTAAAATTTGGCTTCATCTACCCCGTCCCTTTGACGGAATGGGTCTCCAACCTCATTCCAATTGCCAAGAAACAAGGGACCATCCATGTTTGCATAGATTATCGTGATCTCAACAAACGTGTCCCAAGGACAACTACCCTACACCTTTTATCGATCAAATCATCGATAATTGCGTGGGAAGCGTAATCTTCTCTTTCATGGATGGATTTTCTGGATATAACTAGATTGAAATCTTACCTACTGATCAACATAAGACAACCTTCATCTTCCCTTGGGGAACTTTCGCCTACTGAAAGCTACCTTTTGGCCTTAAAAATGCTGGCGCTACTTTCCAGTGAGTCATGTCATACGCTTTCCACGACATCAAACATATCGTGGAACCTTACCTCGATGATTTACCCACCCATTCATCCAACCGACCCGATCACATTGGGCACTTGCGGGCAATTTTTCTTCGATGTCGTTTCTATCGTATTCTACTGAACCCACATAAATGCATTTTCGCTGTCGAATCCGGCCGACTCCTCAGTTTCATTGTCTCCAAAGATGGGATCAGGGTGGATCCCTTGAAGATCAAGGCCATTCTAGCCTTACCCCCACCTACCAACTTAACCCAACTCCAAAGTTTGCAAGGCAAAGAAAAATTTCTTCGCCATTTCATCTGCAATTACGCCGAGATCACTAAAGGATTTATGCGGCTACTGCAAAAGAACGTCCCTTTCATCTAGGATGACACTACCCAATGGTCATTCGACGCTCTTAAACAAGCTTTGACCCATGCTCCTTTATTACATCCTCCCGAATATACAAAGGATTATATCCTTTACTTGGATGCTTCTACTTCCACCATTGTGATGGTGTTAGTTCAAGAGGACTCTAATGACGAAGAACACATGATTTATTATCTGAGCAAGAGTCTATCCGGACCCGAACTCAGATATTCGCATGTTGAGAAACTGGCTATGGAAATTGTCATTATTGTCCAGAGATTCCGCCACTACATCTTATTACGCACCACCATGGTAATCACAGACTCCAACCCCATGTACCACATCCTGACGCGTCAAGTACTTGGGGGAAAATATTCAAAATGGATCGTTATTCTTCAAGAATTCGATCTCGAGTTTACAAAGACTAAAGCCAAAAAATCCCTGGTGTTTGCCGAGCTCATCTGTGCTCTCCCTTGTGTCAATGAAAACATTGAACCGAGAGACTCTCTCCTCGATGAGCCTCTCTTCCTCATCAACACCTCTGACCCTTGGTATGGAGACATTCTCCTCTACCTTCAAACTCAACGTTTTCAGCCCAACATCTCTCACGACGAGTGTCGACGCATCCATCACCACTCTCACCGTTATCTCATCCTCGGCAACGCTTTGTACCGCCATGGTATTGACACCATCCTTCAGCGATGTCTGATTCACGAAGAGGCTGAATGCATTTTGAACGATTGTCACCTTGGTGCCTGTGGCAGTCACCTCTCCGGGATGGCCACAGCCCAAAAAATATTACGTGCCAGCTACTTTTGGCCCTCAATTTTCAAAGATTGCATCGAGGCCGTCAAAAAAATCCCACCCTGCCAAATCTTCAACAAGAAGGCACGTACCCACCCTACTGTGCTACACCCCATTATTTCCATCGGCCCCTTTTCCAAATGGGGTATCGATTTCATGCAGTGTAAGCCTACCTTAGCTGGGGGGCACGGTTACATCATCGTCGCCATCGACTATTTCACAAAATGGGCTGAGGCTATGCCTACCTTCCTGAACGATGGCCGTACTATAGCTCTATTCCTCTTCAACCACATCATTACTCATTTTGGTGTACCACATGCCATTGTCACCGACCATGGTGCACACTTCAAAAACCAAATGGTGAGCGAGTTACACATCAAATTGGGTTTTCTCCATGAAAACTCATCCCCTTACTACCCTCAAGAAAATGGACAAGTTGAGGCTATCAACAAAGTCATAAAAACCATGATCCAATGCATGGTAGGGGAAAATAAGACATCGTGGCATTTACAACTGTTTTCTGCTCCCTGGGCCTATCACACGTCTGTGAAAACCTCAACTGGATTCACTCCTTTACAGTTGGTCTATGGCATTGAGGTCGTCCTACCAATCGAGTGTGAAATTCCATCACTCAAATTGAAAGTAGAACTCCTGCCCCATACTTCTGTGGAAGACGAACGATTCTTGTATCTATCCAAGCTGGACGAAACATGTCGTGATGCTGCTCTCGTTAATGAGGCACATCAGAAATGAATTAAGAGTCAATATGACAAATCCATCCAACCTCGAGCCTTTGCAGAAGGAGACTTAGTCCTCATTTATGACCAAGCACACGATAAATTGGGAACAGGAAAGTTAGAACCTATGTGGCACGGTCCTTACATCGTGAAGCGTGTTTTACACAGAGGTGCTTACGAACTAGTAGATCATGATGGAATTTCCCTGGGAGAGCCCTGAAATGGGCTTTACCTTAAAAAGTACTATGCCTAGATCACCTAGCATCTGTACTTTGTACATTATTGTATTTTAGTTTGGTGTGTCTTTTCTTTCGCGTGCTCGAGTCTTTACCGTTGCCACTCATGACTGTGCCTGTGTTTTCATGCACAGATGACGTCTTCCTTTCCTATATTTTTTGGGTTTGCAAATGGCGCCAGCCGACATACCCATAACATTGCTTCGGCAACATGGGTTATTTATCAGGTCAACGAGGTGGTGATCTCAGGAGGCATCTGTTTAGGGCCAACAACCAACAATATGGTAGAATACCACGCTGTCATTGGACTGCTAACCCAAGCCTCCTCCCTAGGTATCTCTCGTATCATTATTTACTTAGACTCTCAACTCGTGGTTTATCAACTCAACCGCATCTACGCTATTTGTAGTCCTATCCTACTACGTCTACACTTGCAAGTTCTTCGTCTTGAACGAATGTTCGATTACATTGAATATAGACACATTCTAAGAGAACTTAATAGTGTTTCAGATTCATTAGCTAATTATATCATGGATCGGTATTTAGCCCACAGATAAGATTCAAGGAAAGCAAAAACTATACATTACATGTAAATTAAAACACATCACAGACATCATCATGTACAAATCATCGACATCATAAAAACTCAGAACTGTATATATATATATATGGCGTGACTGAAATGTTTAAAAGTGTGTAAAAGGGCAAAACTTTGGGTCTGTCCACCCATACAACATCGCCTGACAAGGCATACAAAAACACAGGGAGACTCTAATCTCCCCGCGCTGCGTTGTGCTATGAGTAACATACTACTGCATGCACTACATGCCTCAACAGAGAATTGATATTCT
Source organism: Picea abies (assembly GCA_900067695.1). NCBI lineage: Eukaryota > Viridiplantae > Streptophyta > Pinopsida > Pinales > Pinaceae > Picea > Picea abies. The sequence continues at coordinate 2,311 of CBVK0100848430.1, read as the reverse complement.
CTGGTACCCCTACAGTGTTCCACTGTAGATGTAAAGGCACTTCCCCCAGCCGTAGAGGAGGGATGCCCATCGTAAGGCCTTGGAGGTTTCTTTCGACCTCCTGGAGACCCACCACTGGTACCACTGGATCTACTGCAGTTGGGGTGCCCCCACGATGCCCTGGTACTGGTATATCAACTGGGCGCACTGCTCCCTTGCCTGCATGTTGGAAACAAAACATCTGTTAAAACTCTTTTACATACCCAAAAAATGCATATACATCAAAAACTTAAAAAAACAAAAACTAGATGAGCTATGGCTCAATCTCTTACTTGACTTGTCCCAGTCTTCCCCCATGGGCAGAATCAAGTCCATACTCCCACGGAAGTCTACATTGATGTAAGGGAAGTCCTCTATCCAGAGGAACTATCGTCTCAGCCAGGCAAAGAAATCACCAGTGAAGTGGAAATCTAACTCCGAAACTAGTCTCGGGGACAGACTAGTCCACCTCTCCATCCGAGGTTCATCCACTGGGCGTACTACCAATGCTATCTGAGGCTGCATCTAAGGGATTTTCTCTAGGAAAAATGAGACCAAAAATGAGCCATAGCTGAACTGCTTCTGACCAGTTCTGCATCGTGAGATCTGTTCCTTTACATTCTGAAGGAACGCCGCACTCCAGTTGAACAGTGATGGCTCTAAACACAGAACACCATAGGCCACCTATGATCTCGATGGAAAATGAGCACTAGTACTTTTGGTCATGCTTGTGATAGCAAATAATATAGACCGGAGAGGAAAATCTCATATATCCTTGATAGGGATCCTGCCCCCTACCAACCTTGCTCCCGGAATACAGTGATGTGCCAAATACACGTCCACCTGCTTAGGTAATGCCCTCTGTCTAGTGAAAGATATAGGGACCCCTCTTTTCGAGAGGTCGGTTAAAAAGTACACATCTTCCAACTCAATGGTTAGGAGTTGTGTACCAATACAGAATCCATGTTCCGCAACATCCCAAAGGCCGATCATGTGCTCAAGCAGTAGAATCTCTCTCTTCATTTTTTACAATTTGAAAAACTTGAGCAAGCCACAGGCTCGCAAAGAGGCCCACGTACGAGGACTCCGTAGAGCGGCTAAATCATCCATCTCGTGCTCCCTCTCTTTCCATTCAATCATGATTGTCGAAGACACCTACAAAACAAGAAAATCAAGAATTTCATTATTCCTCACATTTTGATAGTTTCGGAGATTTTCAAAAAACATTTTAAAACATAAAACAAAGTACCCATGTCATTTAAAATAAACCAATCACTCTTTTTGGCCACCACACCCTTTAACATTTGCCAAATAATAATTAAAATGTGTTTAAAATGAAAAACGGTTTGGGGGGTGCGTGGGCCTTTGGGGAGAATTTTTATGAGCTCTTTTGCTAAAGAATGACTTTCCTAATTGATTACAAGGGTGTATATATCCTAACAACCCTTCTCTAACGCATTTTTGCAAAAGAATCCCCCTATTTCATCAACTTTTAAAAAAAGGCCGATTTGGTCAAAGAGGGATGACCTAGGGATTTGTGTTTTGAAATAAATAATGCCATGAAAATCAATTTGAAAACATGTGATTGAAAGAGAAAAGGATAAGCACCTACCTGGCTCAAACGGCGAGAGAAATGATCAATCATAGCTCCGACAGCGAGAAAAACAAGATTTGCTCCAAAGTGAGATTCTCCACTACTCCAAAATCCTTGCAAATGAAATGGTAAATGAATTTTTGAATCAAGTCTTATTTATAGAATTCCACTTTTTATAAGGTATGATCATTTGTGGGTTTCTCTAATGATGTAAACGGCTTCGCTAAACTCTGGTTTGTAGCTTTGATATCACAGGTTTCCTGGCAGTCCTGATCGGTTATTCACCTTGTCACACTTATGAGCATAGTATTAGTTCTTTCTCGAGCTCGACAATATGAGAAGGTAACTGGGTAAACTTTTATCTCTTTTTCGAACCCATCTAGATACAAACACACGAAAAAGGAACCCCCCTGGAGTCAACTTTAAACCCTTTTCAGACTCTCTAAATATGAAAAGATTGTCGATGATCTTGCTTCCTTTCACACTCGTTAAAAGGTCAGAAAGGGCGTCTTGCGAGCAATAGTTTAACCCTTTTTCGGTCTCGTTGGACTATTGTACGAAAAAGGAACTGAGAGAGTTCTCTTTTAAGAAATTTTCCAAACTCTATAATCCTGAAAAACCTTCGAGTTTTCTGTCTTTGGACTCATTAAAGCACACATTGACAGGCCCGTACGGGACCGATCCCTTACTTCTTCCGGT
>CBVK0100848427.1:0-10367 GCA_900067695.1 Picea abies | reverse complement strand
TATGTTATTTACAGGTCATCTTACCATTTTCGCTATAACTTTTCTTCTGTAATGATTCAGACTATGAAATTTCTATTCCATTGAGAAAACATATCCAATTATCTATGGTAAAATATTCATCTTGTGGGTCATTGTATTTTTGGAGTTACATTCCATTGCAAATAGGGTTTGTGGCTAGTCCTGAAACTAGTCAAAAACAGGTGTTTCGGGTAACAACGTTATAACTTATTCATAACAGCTCCAAATTCAGTGAAACCAACTGTTTTAGTTAGGGTACATTGGGTAGTATTTTTTTTCACATTTTCAGATCAATTCAACCAAAATTCCATGCGGGGAACGCTCTACAAGGTTGCTCTCTAGAATAAGCCAGAATTCAACAAGGTATGCCACTTTTTCTATAACTCCTTTTCTGAGAGGTTATAAGTAGTGAAACCTAGAGGAATTGCATAAAAAACATTGAATAGCATTTTGTATCAGTTTCATATCTTTATACATTACAGGTACAAATTTATGATTACTTCAAGTTAGGGTTGTTGACTAATCCAAAACTAGGCATCTGAGACTAAAGAAAAGTTTAATGAAAATGATACTCTCTTGTTGTTGAAGTTAAGGAAGGTTTGAAGGAATGTGATCATATACACCAAGTCTATTATAGAGCTACAAATCATATTTGGATGATGAAATTGATGAGTGCTTTTGGTTGAGGTACATGTTGAGTACATGGTTGAGACAAGTAGTTGATGAGTTAGCACATACATGAGGTGTATAGTCGATGATGTTGGTACATATTGATGAGTAGTGGACACATGATTGGTACATACTTGTTACATGGTTGGATGCACTTTTTAATGGTATAGGTTGATTACAGGTTATTTGGTACAAGTTGATGCATGGTTCATATTCATTGGTACAGGCTTATAGAGGAATATCTCACAGTGACAGGTTGACAGTGGTTCCATCATTATACTTCTACTTTAGGGTGGCAATACAAGGCAAGGACAGGTGGTTTTAGACACCTTTCGATTGTAGCAGAAGAACATAGGTGGTTGTAGCCTCCTTCTGGTTGTAGCCAGAGAATTGGGGAGTTGGAGCTTCCCTCAGGTTGTAGCGTGAGAAACTAGGGGGTTGGAAATTGCAGCTAGAAAACAAAGGAAGTTGGTGCTTCCAATGAATGTAATTCTTCAAGACATATAAGAAAAATCATTCTATGGTTTTCTCCCAATTTGGGTTTCCACAGTAAAACATTAGTGTAGTGTGTATGTGTATGTTTGTTCATTTGTTCATTACTTGTTTACTCTATAATTATTGGATGATAATTCTTCATTGATATAACACTTGGATTATATGGTTAAAAATGATTAAATTTCTCTATTATTGATTCACCCCCCCTCTCAGTAATCCAACAATTGGTATCAGAGTCAGTTCCTTAAGGAAATAGTTTAACCACTAGAAGGAGATCATGGATTATTCTAAGAATGGAGTACCAATGTTTAATGGTGAGAATGGTTTTAGGTATGATATGTGAAGCATAAGGACGAAATTATTTTTATAGGCACAAGGGACATTATATTTGGCTTTTAGTTGTTACAGGATATGATAGTTCAAATAGGGAAAATACTGCAACCAAGAAGGAATTGAGGAAGAATAACAAAATAACAATGGATTTCATCTGGGAAGGATTACCTAATCCAGTAAGAGAAAAGGTTGGTAAATGTTCATTACCAAAAGAACTTTGGGATAAGTTACATGACATATATTCTTCACCCATCACAGATCCAGAAAATGTCAAGGAAGATGCAGATACAAATAAAGGAGAATTGTTTTCACCATGTCAACAAGATACAGAAGATGAAGAGTACACAATCACCAAGGGTATGTTTTTTTGTGTTAATTTTGAAAAATGTGGACATCTTGAAATAGAATTTCATGAAGGAAATGAGACAGGGAAAATAATTGAAAAGGAAGACAATTATGAAGAAGAATTGATTAGTGATTTAGATGAACTAAGAGAAGAAAACAATTCACTCAAGAAAGAATTGACGAAACAAAAGGAAAGAAATAATGATCTAAAGCAGCTTGAGGCGGAGTTTGGTCAAGAAGAGAAAGGACTTGAAGAATAAATAATCACATTAAAAAATCATCTTGAAGAAGATAAAAGAACAGAAGAAGTCATGAAGTCTTGGATAATGAAGAAAGAAGAAGAGGTTGAGAAGCTTGAAGAAGAAGTTGTCACATTGAGAAGAAAAATCGTCAAGCTCAACACAAACATTGAAGAGACAGAAACATCCACATCAGTTATAGACAATGAAGAGAAGCACTCTAGGTTGCTAGAAAACAAGAATGAAGAAAATGGAAAGAGATATGCAGAAGTACTCAAAGGAAGGAATAATGGTCAACCAGAATCTAAGAAAACTATTAAAGATACATATTCAAGGGGACCATCCATGTTCAAGGAACAAAGAAGCTTCAATCATGATCATGATCATTCAAGACAAAAATTCAGAAGGACTACGCCACAAAGAAGATCATTCACTCCCAGGTATGCAAATTTTTTTTATGGTCATTGTTTTTATTGTACTAACTTTGGACATAAGGTTGCAGATTGTAGGGATTATAAAAGAAATTCTCAAGCAATAAGTGCCTATGTGGCCGCACGTAACATTGAGTGTTACAAATGTCATAACTATGGACACATAGCCAGTGATTGTAGAATCATGATCGATACTTCCATGAAAGAGAATATTGATATCAGATATAAGAAATTATGGATAAGAAAACAAGAAGAACAGGTGAACAAAGACCAGGTACCAGAGATCGCAAGATTGGCAATAAAACGAGATGAAGAAAATTATATAGAGAAAAAGAAAGATGTCATATACAGAAAGGTTTGGAAAATAATTGAAATAAAGGAAGGGAAAGTAAATAAGGAACAGGTTCAAGAGATTGTACTTTTAGGCATTGTAGTGAAAGATGAATTCACATACAGAAAGAAAGAAATCAGAGCTCAGAGAGATAATGAATCTACCCATGAAGATGATGATGAATATACCAATGAAGATGATGATGAATACACATCAGAGAAGGAATTGTTCTAAGCCATATGTCTTAGAGACTCCCAAGTAATATGAATATTAGACAGGGGGAGTAGCTGTGACAAACCAAAGAACCATCCTTCGAGCAGCTTGCAGAGTTTGAGAAGACAGATTCAGAGAAATCAGTTAGTAGAAGTACAGTTTGATAGTATAATGATAAATGGGTTAGCATTATGGAAAGTTACGCAAGTAGAGTCTTGGACAGTATGGACAGAGATGGATTCATAAAAACACTTAGCAAGTTTGGATAGATATATGATAGTGGACAAGAGCATGGATTCATAGATTGGTTCAGAGAGTGGTTCAGAGACAAAGGAACATTATTGTAATGGATGATAATGACACAGGAAATGGCTCAAACAATGCTAATGGATTACAAATTGACAGATATTTTTTGGAAACAGACAGTGCATACAACATTTCACATTCAAAATAGAGTAATGCTCATAAACAACACTGACAAAACTCCCTACGAGCTATGGAAAGGAAGACTAGCAAATGTGAAGCACTTCATAGTTTATGGAATCAAATGCTACATCAAAAGAGAAGATGGCGGAATGGGAAATTTTGACTCTCATGTCGAAAAAGGATTACTTGTTGGTTACTCAAGTACAAGGAAAGAAAACAAGTGTTATAATCTAAGATTGAACAAAATTGTGGAAAACATCAACGTAACAATTAATGAAACATGCAGAACAGAATCAAAGGAAGAAGAAAATGAATCAATTTAACAACCTTATGAAGAAGAGGTAGAAGATGAAAAGGAATTAGAAGAGGAAGATGAAGAGAATCCGATAGAAACAGAAGAGAAAGTTCAACAAGTGTCTCCAAGGACACCCAGTAAACGAGTACAGAAGAATCATCCTTCAAATCATATTATCGGAACCAATGATGCAGGAGTTGAGACTAGAAAAAGAATTCGTTCACCAAAATAATCACACCTAGCACTCTTATCTACAATTGAACCAAACTGTTTTGAAGAAGCCNNNNTTGGATCAAATAGAGAAAAATGACACTTGGGAATTGGTTCCAAGACCAAAAATTAAGAATGTGATCGACACAAAATGGGTTTTCAGGAATAAATTGAATGAAGATGGGCAGGTTACAAGGAACAAAGTTAGATTGGTATGTAAAGGATATGCACAGATTGAAAGAATCAACTTTGAAGAGACATTTGCCCCAGTTGCTAGAATGGAAGCAATCCATTTACTTTTAGCTTATGCATGCTCCAAAAATGTTAAAGTATATCAGATGGACATAAAATCATCTTTTCTGAAAGGGGAACTTGAAGAAGAAATCTACATTGAACAACCAGAACGATTTCAATTGTTATAGAACATAGACTATGTATGTAAATTAAAGAAGGCTTTGTATGGTCTAAAACAGGCTCCTAGAGCATGGTACTCTAGATTGGATAAGTATCTATAGCAGGCAGGGTTCAGAAAAGGAAGTGCATACAACAACCTCTACATTAAGGTAAGTCAAGGCAATATTTTATTAATTGAAGTTTATGTTGATGATATTATTTTTGGTAGCGATAATGACAGGTTAAGCCAGAAATTTGAAAAAGATATGCAGAAAGAATTTGAAATGTCGTGTTGGCAGCCAATTCAATTTTTTCTATTTCCATATAAGTTGCCTACACCTATGTCTTTTGAACTTCAAATTATCGTCACATTTTGCAATTAGACGATATTTTCATTTCTTGCGACATTTGCAAATTGGTCTCCATTTAGTTTTCACGACTGTAAGCGTGAAAACTCCTCCATCGTTATTTGAACTGTCATGATCTTTTTATTGATATTTTGAATGGCACTTACCTTTGGATTATCATTATGTGACTGAAAGGATTTTCGAACTATGCCTATTTGGGCATTCTTATATTGGTTGCGTAACTTGATTTTATTAAACTTATGAGGCATTGAGCATGTGGGTTTATACTTGATTCATTGAATTGCATAGGGGTCATGGTTTATTTTGTTTTTATGATGTGATCCTTATTGTTATAGCTCTTGGCTTGTCAATTTTATAAATATCGATTGTCACAATGTTTTAAAACGTTTGATCACACATTTATGCAATAAGCCCGTGGTTAACATTTGGGTTTGATTTTACGTTGAATGAAATTGGTTTCAAAAACTTTAGTTAATGGTGCATTGGCATATCACTCATCATTTGATTTTTTGGTTGGCCGAATAATATGGTTTTGAGCTATGCTATGATTGATTGAATAGAGGTTGAACTTGGCAGTTGTACTTTGCCATTACTATTATGCATGGCAGTGAATATTTCCACCACCCTCGCATGTGCACATTAATGCTTCCCCTTTGATCGTTCGCAGTTCTTAGCCCAAGTGACTCTGCTCCTGTGTATTGGGGAATTCAACCCAAACACTTACCATGCGCTCGCACCATGGCTCCAATCGTGAGGGATGAACCTAATGGTATCCAGGCTTTGTTGTTGTTCAACAGTGCCCGCAGTGACCTTGAGGAAAATGGGTGGCTCCCGTTCATACAAAAATTCGAGGGTTTTAACCTCTGCCTTGCTAGGCAATTCGCCATGACCTTTGATGGTTGTCAAGCCAAGTTCGGCGATGTTCAATTGCAAATTGGCGAGCAGTTTATCAGTCTTGCTACGGGTTTTCCTACCAATGGACAATGATGGTCCAAGAATTGCAAAGTAGAAGAGGTCCCTTGGACATTTCTCTTCCAGTCGTGTAAGGTTATCTCCTGTGATAAAGGTTTGCCTGTGACCATGTTGAAACAACGTTGGCATGATTTATTGATGATAATCAAACAGTTTATCACCTGTGAAGGTCGGTACGGGTTTGTTTTCTTACACCACCTTTCTTTGCTTATGGTTTTTATGGGTTATCATCTCAATATGCCCTATTACTTGCATAGAAGCCTGTTTAAAATGTCTAATAAATACAAAAGGAACCAGGATGATAGAAGCCCTTTTCATTATGGGCTGGTTAAAATTATTGTTGTCTGTCATTTGGGGTTACATGGTGATTGTTGGAGTAATTTTCTTACTCGGAACGATTTTGAGGATTCGAACCCTCCACAGGTTGACAAACCTATGGTGAGCGAAGACAAGACTATAACCCCAGTACCATACAACATCCTTTTACCTAAAACCTTGCCCGACTCACCTATCGACCTATCCCACACTGTGACTAAGAACGCTGAGACTTTGAACGAGAAGCCTAAAGCCAAATATACTGCAAACGCTAGAGGCAATAAGAATGCCCGTTTAATTTCTCGGATGGCGAGGAACAAGCCACAACTTCCTGTCAATCCTAACCCTATCGTGTTAAGTGAAGACTTCGACTCGGAAGTGGAGCGTTTCTTGGCTCGTGAGCACCCCTATTCGAAATGTTTGTGTGCTGAACCCTCGTATGAATTTGTGTCAAACCTAACCCCTTGCCTACAAAACGAACCTAACTACCCAGGCATTAAGCTGCCTTGTGAAGCCCCCAGTCATTCATCTAAACCCTCTCCTGCTCTATCAAAATCTACAGTGCCACTCTGTGATCAATGTAGCTCATGGTTAGAGAGATATTATCTTGATGTGTCGATTCTACAGTCAAGAATTCACTCTTTGGAGGACCAGGTTGCACGGCTTACCAGTCAAAAGGCTAAGTTACAAGCCACTGAGAAGAAACAAAGGATGACAGGCTCTATTTTGTTTAAAAATGTGGAGTCAGCTACAGCGATCGTGAATTCTAAGTTGGCATAGTTTGAGTAGCATCTCATAGGTATGTTTTGATATCGCTTGTTTATATAATGAATTCGAATTTGGTTTCGAATAGCTCTGATTACAGCGTGGATTTGCTCTGTCACATTATATGCATTATGTACATAGTTTTGTTTTGATTAATAGAAGTTCGTTTTCCCAGTTTATCTTCGATTGGATTTTCATCGATTTGATTGGATCTTGGTGTGGATTTGATTGTTTTAATTTAGCTAAAATGGATGCTCTGTTGTCAATAGAAGTCATTTTTATATATTATAGACACAAGATATTTCTCATATTCGATTCTGAATACAATCACATTTCAGTTCGATTTAGTTATAATGTATATGCTATGATTGGTAACAATTGTGATATGGTTAACTGTTACGGTTTTATGTCCATATGACTTTCGACCAACTCGAATACAGTTTGGATTATTTTTAATATGATTTTGTACAAATTCACCCAAATCGTGAATGGATTCAATTCATAACGATTATGCTAAAAACCCAGCCTGTTAATTCGCATTGGTTTACCGTCAGCTCGACTATTATTCGGTTAGATTTGTAATGGCAATGAATATTCTATTTCAATTTGATTTGTAAAATGAGATTGGATTCATGATTTATTCTATATTAAACTCATTCATGATTTGTTTTGATTGTTTTCCCAGTTCACGATTATCACTTCTATCGATCTTATGACGGTTGTGATCACTATTAATTGATCCTGTCTGTTGACTATGCAACGATCAACGATCGAAATCTATGGTGAATTTTGGTTGATGTTGTTATGAATGTTTTATTTACCCATAATTGTAACAGTCTTTCTATCTTTACATTTGATTAAACGATATGAATATGTGGTTATATCATTATATCTATAATGAGTAGGGAATGGTTGTGTTGGATTAGATCGTATCGCATACGATATGACTCATTATTGATTTCATTTGGATATGAAACAGTCTTGTTACTGTTTGACCCGATTTTATGGTAAAAGAAAAACAGAGTATTCTTACCCCTGTTTTCGTTTGAATCACTTTAGATTATGTTTAATATTGAATGATAAAATCATTTGAATCTTGAGTGATTCGTTTCAAATGTTTATTGAAAGAAAATTGGATTTGATTCTTCTAAAAAAAAAAGATTTGATTTTATTTCTATTCTGATACTGTTGGAAATGTTTAACAGGTAGCATATGCTTGTCATTGATGGCAAGTACAACAATGAAGATGGCATGTATACAGGAAGAATGTACAAAGGATTGTTGGCATGTTCTATAGGATGATAGGCAAACAAAAGACAAAGCTCAGGAGGCATAGCGCTCTTATACGTGCAAGGAGCACAGGAAAGAGGCTGAGAGCCATCGGATCTCACTCGGAAATCCTGACAGTTGTTGGATCGGGCGAAGCTGCGCAGATGTTAAGCACAGGAGTTGGCGTGTAGAAGAGAAGGAAGACAGAGATCCACAACCACAGGATCTCATTCAAATTTCCCGAAAGAACGAGGGCCGTTAGATCAGACAGAAGCTGCGAGGGAGATATTCCATCGGGAAAAGCCAAGGTGAAATCCCGATTGAATTTGGACCGTCAAATCCAGAAAGGATCAAGACCGTTGATCACAGCTCTGTACGGATCGGGGTTCAGGACTTTGAAATGTCCAAATCACTTGTCAATGAAAACCCTGAAATCGCGAAACGCGATATTGCGATTCAATCGCAACCGTTAATTCAAGCAGAGATCGTGACCATCCACGTGTAGACAGGAGGCTTCATCGGAGAATCGGGATTCGAAGTTTCACGAGTCTTGTGAACAATGACAACGAAAACCCCGAAATCACGATACGCAATTTCGCGATTTGATTGCAGCCATTAAATTAAGCAGGGATCTAGACCGTTCATTTGTATGGACAGGTGGCAGCCAGGAGGCTTCATCGGAGATTCGGGGATCGGGATTTCATAATGCAAAGAACACAATGCAACGAAAACCCCGATTTCGTGAAATGTGAAATCCCGACTGAATCTGAACCGTCAGATCAACATGCAATCTGGACCGTTGATCCAACTCACGTCGGTGGACCACGTCACCCAGGGACACGTGGCACAATTAGAGGTTGACAGGTGTCAGGCAGATTCAACACTTCAGGCACATGAAAGTCCCGAATCAGAGTGACACGTGGCAGGATCTAACACGTGTCAAACCATGCGTGACATCAGCAGAGGAATCAATGATCGGGACCGTCCATCTGAGGGACAGGTGTCGGAGATCAAGGCATCATCGGCATATCGGACATCGGGAAATCGGAGTTCCTGAGGTTGAAGGAAACAAGAGATCGAAAGTCTCGAAATCACGAAGGCATCGAGACCGTCCATCTGAGGGACAGGTGTCAGAAATCAGAAACGAGTCGGCATATCGCAAATCGGGATATCGGAGATCTCGGGCACAAAGGTTTTGTGCAATTCGAAATCGCGATCCGCGAAATCCCGATAAGTGGGGTACAGCTGTTAGCACAGCAGCGAAGGAGGATAGAGGATTAGTGGATGCCAGCTATCAGAGATAAGGATGCGGTTACAGGTAACGGTCACGTGAACCAGGGTTAGCCAGCTGCTAGCATATGAAAGGAGCATCGGGATTTGGCCGATCAGGAATTCTCCGGGTGAATGCATTGATGCATCAAAAAAACTCCGTAGCCCCGACGGGGTTAGCTTGTGGTCATGGGTAATGGTCATATGGACCATTGTGTATCCTGTTAGGGATAAATCTCGGGAATTTGGGGATCGGGAATCCTGGAGGCATGTACATTGTGACATCGAAAACGTCGAAACCCTGATGAGTTGTTTGGCCGAGGTCATGTGTTGACGGTCTTATGGGGCCAAGGTCTATAGCCTGCAGGGCTAGTGCATTAAAACGGGGCGTGCGTAAATTTATTTCAAATCTTAAACAGAAGCCCGATTTCCTCCGGGCAATAAATATGGGACCCGATGAGCGATGAACGTGTTATGGACCAATGGGTTTAAAAAAAAAAGGGGCGGTCGAGGCTCCGAAGCAGCGGCAGGAGCAGGACGCAGAGGCCAATTTTCGGACAGTAGGGATATCTACTGGTGGGTGAGGTCATTTGAGGAGGCAGCATGGCAGGTTTGAAGAAAGAGGAACCTCCTTGTGGCAGTCGAGCAGCGGATCTACATTGAAAGAGAAATCTCAGCTACGGGTTTTGCAACTACGAGATCAAAGGCATCTTCTCCAGGTTTATTGAGTTATTTAATATGTGTCCTTTGGTAACTGCCTGACAGTCTGTAGTTCTGTGTTTACTCTTGAAGATAGTTTCTGTTACTGTCATCACCACTAAATGAAACTGCCTGATCCAGTGTGAAAATTAATGAAACGAGGTCAGCAGTGAGTTTGAGGGTTAAACCCTTTACCAGTTGAAGCTGGTACTATCTTCAGGGGGTTGAAGCTCCCTTCTAGGAAAGGCTGGTAAACGAGAGAAGGTTGTATCCTTCTGCAGGTAGAAGCCTGCGTACTAGTATGAGTCTGCA
>CBVK0100848425.1:0-15047 GCA_900067695.1 Picea abies | reverse complement strand
ATATATATATACACACACACCAAGGAGACCTAGTCTTAGGATCATCTTATCTCATCTCAACTTGTCCTATGGATTGGATATATTGTAAAAGGAGGTTTCCCCCATGAAGTCGATTGTATTTATTGACTTTTTATCATTTTTAAGGTGTTGGATCATAACAATCTTCCCATCAAAAAAGATTCTACCTACATTTGTGTATAAATTATGTAAAGCTACGACCAAAACACAAAAATAAATTTCTGTCTATAACATTAATCACACAATAGTTGGAAATCAAATAGTGTAAGTATAAAAATTAATTTCACACAACATAAGCAATTACTCCTTCAAAACTAGCTTTTCATTCCTTTGAAAAACTTGCTAGGAAACCTCCACAAGCTGCCCAAAAAACAGCACTACGCAGATACCAAAAACACCTCAAACTAAGCAAAACAACATGTTGGGAAGTACAGCCTGTTGTATGATTATACGAATTGTCCATACGGGTTGTACGAGCACTAATACAACTCTTTTCGCCCGACTATATGGACTTATACATTAAAGTCCATAGAATTGTACGAAACTATTGTGCGGGATTGCATTGCATGCAACTGAAAACTGGTTGCCTGCTCTCTATCACTCAACCTACTCAACTGCTCAACTGCTCAAGTGTTCTTGTCTATGAACTCTCTATCTTGACCTGTCTTTATAGTTTTAGTTGAGACCGAAACCCTAATCATTTTTTAGATTAGTCCTAGTCTAGGTCATGCATGCATAAAATACACTTTTTCAACTCAACTACTAAGAATAAGATTTTCGCTTTTAATTAAAGTGAATTACAAAAAAAGAATTTGCTTTTTCAAAAATAGAATCACTTTTCGAAAATATCTTGATCTGGCTTCTCACACGTTCACATGGAACTTGTGCCACCTTTCTTTCTTACCCTCCAACAACTAGACCTAGGGAGACGTTTCATACATTTCTTTATCGTTGTGTTCGCTTTAGTGAGATTTTCTTGAGACCAACCCACCCGATAAGACGACCTTACCGACCGCCTGAGAGAAAATCCCACTTATGCCATTCTCAAGCCAAGGCAATAAAGCGTAAAATGGGTTGCCTATTCATAGTAAGTCCACACATCATTCTTGGTCGCATAGCATACAATATGACTTACATACATATGGAAGAATTAGCTAGCACCTCATTCTTGATCTATCCAATGGTCTAAGCTATAATTCTCAACACTCCCTCTTAGTGAGGAAGGAATTTTGCACCAATCCAAGTTTGTTTCTAAATGCCTCAAACTTCCCTTTTGCCAAGAGCTTGGTCAGAATATCAGCTACTTGTTAATCCGTGAGAATATATTGGAGCTTCACTACTCCCTTATGAACCCTTTCTCATATGAAGTGATATATGATCTCTATATGATTGGACCTATAATAAAACGCTGGATTCTCAAAGCATTTGATACAATTTTGATTATGACAGTAAATGATCGTGGGATCCAACTCTTAATCAAACAATCCTTCAATAACTTGCTAAGCCAGATGGCCTCACAACTAGTCGTATTNNTCAAACAATCCTTCAATAACTTGCTAAGCCAGATGGCCTCACAACTAGTCGTATTGGCTACCATGTATTCTACCTCTACTGAGCTAAGTGCCACGAAAATCCGGTTCCCACCAAACCAAGATACCATCGGTGATCCGAAGCTAAAGCAACACCTTGAGGTGCTCTTCCTGTCTATTGCACTACCTGCCCAATCTAAGTTTGTATACCCTTGCAACTTCACTTTACCATCTCAAAGATATCTTAGACCATATTCAATTGTGCCCCTCAAATACTTGAGCACATGTTTTGTTGCTACCCAATGCTCCTGCCTTGGCTCCACCATGAACTAACTAAAGGTGTTCACTGCAAAACATAAATTTGATCTAATGTTGACCAAATACATCTAAGAACCTATCAGTTGCATGTAAAATGTGGGATCCACCAAACTCTGAATATGAAGTTGTCACCTTCAGATTAGTGATCATGGATGTGGCCATAGGTTTGTAATCCTCCATCTAAAACCTCTTTAGGATCAAAACTGCATACTTACCTTGCCCAAGGAAAATCTCCCCTCGTATCTGCTAAACCTCCAATCCCAAGAAGTAATGCATCATACAATGTCCTTCATCTCGAACTCAACTGCAATGTCTACTTTTCACTTGCAATGAGCTTCTCTGCACCTGTCAAAAACAAGTCATCCATATACAGCACCAATATGAGTAGATCGGTATGAACAAATGTATAATATAAGCTAGAATCTGCTTCACTTTTGGTGAAGCCCATACTTTGCAAATATCCATCAATCCTGGAATACCATGCTCTCGATGCCTAGTTGAGTCCATACAAGGCTTTCTTAAGCTTGAACACATGGGACTCCTTCCCACTTACCTCAAAGCCTTGAAGTTGCTCTATGCACGCTTCTTCCTAAATGGTCCCATTAAAGAAAGTTGTCTTCACTTCCATCTACCGCATCCTCCATCCCATAAATGAAGTCAGGGACATAACTACTCTAATGGAAGTGTACCTGGCGACTGTAGCAAATGTCTCCTCATAGTCCACTCTCTCTCTTTGGGAGAACCCTCTCGCCACAAACCTCGCTTTGAACTTCTCAATGCTGCCACGATCAACATGCTTGATCTTGTAGAGCCACCTAGAACTCACAACTAACTTCCCCTCTAGTCTTGGCACTATATCCCAAACACCATTCTTAATGATGGAGGTGTACTCTTCCACCATGGCATCCCACCATACCCGTTGATCTATTGCCCCCTGAAAAGTGGAAGGCTCGGAATCTAGAATTTTGCTCATCAATGCCATATAGTCCAAAAACATCTTCGGAGGCATGCTCTCTCTAAATGTGTCCCTAGGAGTCTCAACATGCTCCTAAACCTCCCTCAATGTCTGATTGTACCATCGAGGTCTCCTGACATTAGTGGAAGGGACTCATGTCTCCCCCTGTTCACCTGAAGGTTGATGTACTGCCCTGGAAATCAATAGTGACCCCGACTCAACCTTTGAAGCTTCCTACTCCTCAACCTTCGAAGCTTCCTACTCCTCAACCTTCGAAGCTTCCTACTCCTCATCGCCTGCCAATGGAGTAGGCTCATGAAATTTCCTAGATAAAAAGTCTTCCTCAAACTTAACATCCCTGCTTACTACTGTCTTGTGCTCTTGAATATAGTCCCTATAAGCCTTTGAAGTCTTCTCACTGTAACCCACAAACAAACCCTTCTTGTTGGAGGGCTCCAACTTGGTCCTCTTCTCTATCGATACATGGATATAAACTGGACAACCAAATATGCATAAATGACTCACCTCTAGCTTCACACCAATGAATGCCTCCTTTGGTGTCGATTCCTTCGTGATCTTATGACGACACCGATTTTATATGTAGATTGTTGTATTACATGCCTCTGCCCAAAGAAACATGGTAAGTCATGGTCATGTATCATGGCCTTAGTAGCCCCTATGATGGATCGATTATGCCTCTCTGCAACCCCATTATGTTGTGGGTTGTACAGAACTATCAACTCCCTCTTGATTCCTTCCTCCTTGCAGAAAACCTCAAACTCCTTGAAGGTAAACTCTCCCCCATTGTCCGATCTCAAAACTTTGATCTTTTTCCTGTCTAGTTTTCAACTAGAGCTTTGAACTTCTAAAACCTACCAAAAACCTCATAATACATGCTTCTTGTTATTGAGGCTATTGACATTGATCCAAAACATCATAGTGTACTAGGTCTAAAATCCCATTAGACCTATGCTCATTGTTTGGGAAATCATCCTTGACATGCTTGCCAAGCATGCACCCTCTACATACACCATGTTGCTCAATACTAAACTCTAGAAGGCCTATGACAATCTCCCTTAGAATAGGCAACGCCTTGTGATGCAAGTTCCCCATCCTCTTGTGCCACAACTCACACAATTGTCATTGTTATGCACCAAGGATTGAACAAGTTCACCCTGCAACTTGTACAAATTACCTTCTCTAACCCTTATTACTTGAGCTATATATGGGCTAGAATCCTTCGACCTAATGAGGACTTGTTGGTTCCTGAACTCAATTGAAGATCCCTTATCCTTTATGACGGAAACTTAAAGCAAATTCTTCCCAAAACCTGGTACAAACAAGACATCATCAAAATTTAATGAATTACCTGACTCGCGCTGGAAGGGAATAGTAACAACTCCTGATACTACGTACTTGGCATCATCATCAAGCTCAACATGTACCCCTGAGTCTTGCTTCTTCGGACTAGAAAACAATTGTCGCACTAATGCCATATGTCGAGATGCCCCATTGTCCACATACCATGCATTCCTCAGAATTGCAGTGGTAGAAAGGCAAGATACCAACAAGAAATCCTTCTCGAACTTGACAGCAAACACGGTCATGTGAGTTTCTGCAAAGGTTGTTCCCTACTTTTGTTGTTGCTTCCCTTTACCATTTTTCTTATCTGGACACTATGATGCATAATGACAATGCTTATGACAACTAAAGCATTTGATTTTGCTCAAGTCCTTTCCTCGTTGTGAGGTCGAATCCTCACTCTTTCCCTTACCCTTGATGGGTCTTTTACCTCTACCCTTATTTCACTGACCAAATGAAGTTAGGTTCTCTTCACTGTCCTTGCCATCCTTTCATTCCATATGAGTCTCATCCTGGAGACAATCATCCCAAAGCCTCTCAAAGTCAGGAAGGTTTTCACAAGCACATATGCCTTTAACAAATGATTCATGTGAACTAGGAATCCATTCAATGTCATGTTCACTAGCTCTGTATGTTCAACCTTTTCCCCATCTACTGCAAGTTGATCACGACTCTATGTGATCCTCATAAGGTAACTGGTGACTATGTTTGATCTAGTCATCACTATGGATTTGAGTTTGTTCTACAATATCACCTTCTTGTTTATGTTATTACTCTGGTAGAGACTAACCAAGGCATTGAACATCTCCTTCATTGTCTTCCTCTTGAATACATGAGGGATCAAATGATCCTTTATGGCATCCAAGATCATCCACTTGGCATTCACTACCCTCTTGTTGTGAGCTACCAACTCCTGCGGATCTATAGGCGGAGTAACAACATTCTTGACAATATTCCAAAGATCATTATTTTTCTAGTAAAAGTGTAACCCTTGCCTTCCATGATAAAAAATTCGAGGCACCATCCAATCTTTCCTCAAACCTAAGGCTAATTGATGCCATCTCTGAGATCTATTGCACAAACTCCCAAATCTAAAAATGAAACTTTGAAACCCTCTCATTGTTGGTCCTTCTTCCCTGTAGTGGATTTACCGCTGCAAATCCTAGAGAATCTCAATCATAGAAATAAGCTTTGCTACCATGTGAAAAATCCCAAGCACTAGGTGACTAAAGTCCTTATGATCTCAATCAAACAAAAGTAGATTGCCTAATTTAATTAACACAGAAATAAATTTCAAACCGTAGCATTAATCACACAATAGTTGAAAATCAAATAAAAATTAGTTTCACACAACACAAGTAATTACTCCTTCAAAACTAGCTTTTCATTCCTTCGAAAAACTTACAAGGAAACCTCCACATGCAGCCCAAAAAACTGCACTGCACAGATACCAAAAAACACCTCAAACTGAGCAGAACCTGTTGGAAAGTACAACCGATTGTACAACATATCCTTACAAATTGTACAGATGTCCATATACAAGTCTATACGATACTATCCGTACAAATTTACGAAATTGTTGCACAGGATTGCGTGTTGTTGAAAATTGGTTGACTGCTCTCCCTCCCTCTCTACCACTCAACCTGCTCCACTGCTCAAGTGTTCTTGTGTCTATGAACTCTCTATCTTGACCTGTCTTTATAGTTTTAGTTGAGACAAAAAACCTAATCCATTTCTGAGATTACTCCTAGTCTAAGTCATGCATGCATGAAATACACCTTTTAGACTCAACTACTAAAAATAAGACTCACTTTTTAACTAAAGTGAATTACAAAATAGAATTTATTTTTTCGAAAATAGAATCACTTTTCGAAAATATCTCAAACTATTTCTCGCACGTTCACATGGAACCGATGCGGAAGTTCTTGTCCGAGCTATAATTCTCAACACTCTTCACTAAAGATTTGTAAAAAGTACTGCTAAAATACCAATAGGAAATTCAATACTTGGATGGAAAGTGAGTGCCTCCAATCACAATGACTAGGGGTCAATATCGCTATGATGTGGCTGGTAAAGACTCTGGAGATGGCTAAACAGAAGGTGCTTGATGTGGTTCTTGTGACACAATAGTAGAGGAATCGTCTGAGGTAACAACCTCAAGCTCTACCATATCATTAGTATATGAATTAGCAAATAGTGCACACTCTAGTTCTTACAAAACAATAGTAGATGAAGAATCAAATGCATGACCAAATTTTTGTGAAACAATCACTACAGAGTGATTCGGGCGACTTGCATCTAGCTATAAAGTCTCAAAATGTCAATGACCTACTCTTGTTGGACTTATCTCATGCTCAACACAATTAACAAAACCCTGCCATGTTTACCATGTCCACCCCCTATATATCCCATATGACAAAGTAATCTGGAGCCAATGCCCCTAGTACGGTACTCAAAGCTAGGGGAAAATGACCCATGGGTAGCCTACAATGCATGAGGAGGCACATCAAAAGAAGACGAGATATCTTTTTCTAAGGTGGCAAGCACCTCTTGCCTTTCCCCAAATTTATTCACGAGATTTTGACAAACAAGTTCCTAGTTTTCTTCCATATCGTTAATACACAAAAGATCCAAACATCAAATTGTCCATGATACTTCGTAGAAAGACCAACAACAAGACTAGAGACTCTATCAAAATAACAAAACATGTTTCAAACATTGTACATTAATTTATCTTTAGTACCCCTTAATCCACTTACTTCATTGACAAGATTCATATTGAGGTCACACAACTTCTAGATGAACTTGTCCCGCTCTTCCAACTAATCATGTTTTATTGATTGGCATTAATATCCTACAAATAAGAAACTTCATTCAAGTTAGTACCCAAGAAACATGCCCATTAAGTTTGGCAATGATGCCATGCATAGAAGAAACATTCTTCTCACTATATTTACAAATAAAGTCTTATTTCTCATAGAAGAAACATTCTTCTCACTATATTTACAAATAAAGTCTTATTTCTCATGAAGGATATCAACGTTATCATCAAGATCATCCGTTGGGGAGAAAGATCGAGAATAAATGTACTCGACAACATTCAAGAAAACACGGAATGTTTGGGTAGGGCGCACAAGGTGTGAGGGCCCTTGCAAGTAAAAAAACATAGCACCCGCTTCCAAATAGATATTAGGAAAAAAAATCTACGCTCGAAGAAATAAAAAATTTCCAAAGTCCAAATCCTCAATAGTACCAATGTGTATTTAACTGAGTCAGTAAAAGACAAGTATTATTACCCCCACCGTGATTCAAGTCTCTCACGGATATGCTAGTGTTTGTACTCATGCTTGTGTGAGCTTGTGCTTGCAAAATTAGGTGGGGCATTTTTAGCAAAATAGAAACACCCCATTGGTACCTTCTTAGCTAAAGAAAAACTTTTGTAGCATTGGGAGATGTTTTTGTCCAAGTGTTAAATCTAAAATAGAGCAGTCGTCACTTGCTCATCTTGATATGATGCTTCAATCAAAAACAAAAAAAAACTTCAATATTCCTTATAAGAGAATGAAATAAACAATATGCTCATTTACTAAGTCAATATTCCTTATAAGAGAATGAAATAAACAATATGCTCATTTACTAAGGAATATCTAACATAAGGAGGAAAGACATAAGCTTTATTGTTTCTTTATTGATTGGTGATTATTTGTTGGTAAGTTGCCCCTACATTTTTTGTTGTGACTTCCTTCCACTTTTTTATATTTTAATCTATGCGATCAAGTTTTGACTATGATTCTTAAGGCAAGAAACTTCTTCATCTTTATCGACAACAACCTTGTCAAATTCTTTTTGCATCTTTTGTATTGACTCATGATTAACTTGAAGGATCACCTTTGAGATATCTTTAAAGTCTTCTAATGAAGGAGCTCTTTTAAATTTGAGCTTCTAAATTTGTAATGTTCTACAATGCCATATTCTTCTTCTTATAACAAAATGTCAAAAACTTTTTCTTCGTGTTTAAAATGAAAATACCCAATGCTTCAATCTAGGTTGAACCTAGAATTATGTCCATTGTGTTTCGCTATATAGTTGTAACACTGAATTGGGATATGCAATTATAATCATCAACTGTTAAGTGAAAGTCCCTAATTTCATATTGCTTCTCGTCAGAGGTGTTCTTTTGTTCGATTATACTTGCCTCTGGAACTAATAATTGATTCACCAAGTGATTTTTCTCTTCGTGTGAACAAGAAGTGATGTTAATATCATTTCCTTGAATAATCCCTTTAACTTTTAAGGGAACCATAGTGCATTTTATAAACGCTTTAGGCAATCTTCCCCTTTTTTCACCACTAGACTCCATTTTCTTTTCATTGAAATTTTTTGTAAAAGGATACTCTTCATTATGGAACTTGTATATTCTTCATAATAAGTAAGTATTATAGAAGGCACAAGTGTCCCACAAACAATGTGCTTCAATTCTATCGTCAATGTATTCCTTAGTCTAATAAAAAAATAACTTTTATTTTTTATTAGGTCACCTTTATAAAGATATACTTCACTTTTATAACCATATAATCTACTAAGTACAATGATATATATATATATATATATATATATATATATATATATATATATATATATATATATCTTGATGATGATTCACTTTCCTTCACTTAATATGCTTAACACTTCCCTTTTTATCTTATAAGCTCAAATACCTTGTCATATCTCTTTACTAAATGAATTTTTTTTGTGAATTAAATAACACTTCGATTTAAATCCCTTTAGCTTTAGAAATCCCCCCTTCAATATTTAAATATTCCTCATTTACTTTCAATGGAGGTTATATGAATTACAAGGTCTTAAAAAAAATATTCGGCTAATCGTAATGCCTCTTCAATATTTAACTCACGGTTTGCATGGTTGCATCGGTTACTAAAGGCGATTTGACTGATGGTTAATTAGCAATGGCATTAGGAATGACAACACTAACAATGGTGGCTTTGTTTAGTAATAAGTATGTACTGTCACCAGAACACTTTTCAGAAGATAATAATGGTGACGGCTTCAAATATTGTTTATAGGAGACAAGATCCCCTGCCAATTGGTGACAACTTTCTCTGCGAATTCCTGACAGGATGTATTGGGTAATAAGGTCATCTTTTGTTGATACCTAACGCCTGGAGTTTGTCACACAATACCGATGTAATAAATGGCCCAGTTTTTAATGATGAGGTTGTTAATGTTACTCCAAATTTGCAACCTCACTTTAGGGAATTTTGTTATGCCCTAAAAATAATTATGATGAGTTTGCCCCTATTGCCCCAATTTGCGGCCTCACTTCACCAAATTTTATTATTTTTATGTCTAGAATCTTTGTAATAGGTTACATGCCCTTTGCAAGGTCTAAGCACACAAATTTGGGAAATAATCTCACAGTTGATTTGTAGTGTTCACATTAATTATGTTGGTGCCTCCTTCCAACGTTTTGGCAGACTTCACAACAAGAAATGTTAATCCTATCGTTCACCTTTATCTAGTTGAGAACACACTAACAAATCTTTGTTATGCATTTGGTGGTGGAATCAATTTGCCACCAAATAATCTTTATTTCAAAACTTTAAATGGCCAAAAGCTTGGATGTGGTCAAAGATCCAAATCAGAGAAATGACAATGAATGTGACCAAAAGTCAAATTAGACAAGGTTTGAAAAATATGGCCAAAGACTAAATCATTCCTAGCTCTAATACCAATGAAATGAACAATATGTCATTTACTAAGAAATATCCAACATAGGAAGGATAGACAATTGTAATCCATAAAGGACCAAATATAAACTAACAAATAAAAATGTGAATGAATGATATGCCATACAATGACCTCCACGATAGTATATATACAAACTAATTAATCACGTTGGTTGAGTGATCATGTCCTTTAATTAGAAAGTGTCACTTCATTAATTATTGTTTTATTATTAATTATCATTATTATTATTATTATTATTATATATATGTTTATGTTTATTAAAGAGAACCCTGATAATTAAGGAGAAAATAATATTTGGTATGGTTTTTGAATGGCCAAAAGCCCATAAAAATAGAAACAAAGCACACATATTCTCAATGTTGTAATTGCAACTACCATGTGGCACAACAAGTGAAGGAATGTAGTGAACTGCACGCATGGATCAGATTTAGAAGGGGGGCACAACTTCACAAGCTGCACCACCATTATTATGCAAGGAAAGGCACTTCCCAAAAGGGAAAGCAGCACACTCATTGTTGCTCACTGCAAACACATAGTCTCAATGTTGCAATTGCAACTACCATGTAGCACAATAAGTGAAGGAATGTAGTGAACCACACATATGAATCAAAATTAGAAGGGAAGGCATAGCTACACCACCATGGCTATGAGGAAAGGCACTTTCCAAAAGGGAAAGGAGCACACTCATTGTTGCTCACTACAAACAGCTACATACCTCCACTCAAGACAAGCCATCACTCAATAGGAAAAGGCAACTCAAGCAATCACATATAACTAATTGTTTAAATGTGTTGGAATTATTTGCCACAAAATAGCATGAATCTCACCTCTCCCCTTTGTCCGCTACAAATTTGCTAGAGCTTACATCTTCAAAACACCCTATAACTTTTGGTGTGAAAAACACCCCAAAGAGCACAGGTGGCTCTCCTATGAAAGTGTTTTCGAATATGACATTAGCAGGCCATTAAGACAGAATTTGTCGTAATGTCGCACTAAATCTGCACCTACAATTTATTGCATTTCAAAGGCACCCACATAGTGTTTTCACTACTAAAAAAATCTTCCCCTCTATCATTTTATAGCCTTAATCATGCTCATCCACGGTTGTCTCGAGATGTCGTAGCAACACAAGTAGAAAAAAATACGCAAAGCAAAATATGCCAAACCAATGCACAAAATAGACAGGCTCCCAAATTGCAATATGTGGCTAAACAAAGGCTTTGATCTATTGAACAACTACAAGCAGATGATATGCAGCCAAAAAATTCAAAGCTCGTTCTAGTTGTAAGAACCATAGCCAAAGAATGCACTACACAATAGACTATGGGAGAGTCTAAAATACTCCTAGATGCAAAAAAGTTATAAATAAAAGAAATATTATCAGGATCTAGGTAAAGTAAGAGAGGGAAAACCTAAGAGGCCCTAGCAAAACACCAATCTCATAGTCGGGGTTGAAGTAGAAGTAGAGGCATAAGAGGTATCTCTAGCTTCATCTATCATTGTGAAGGGGCCAATGCAAGCCCTAATGACAGCATTTGGAAATTACCTAGGGGTAGAAGGATCTAGGTAAAGCAAAAGAGTAAAAACCTAAAAGGCACAAGGCCCTAGCAAAATATTAGCATCATAATTTGAGTTAAAGTAAAAGCAGAGAGGCGGAAGAGGGATCTTTGGCTCCTCCTATCATTTTGAAGGGATCAATGAAAACCCTAGTGACAACACCTGGAAAGTACCTAGGAGTGAAGGGGCCTAGGTACATAATATTGGAAGGAGCTTTAGAGTGAATTATCACCTAAGAGCATCCCCTAAATCACACAGCAATTTGCCCATAATCATAATCATGAGACACAAACAACAACCTAAGTCATAACATCTCTCAACAACGTTACCAAAACTCTAATACCATGTTGAAAAGCACAGGACAAATGTTGCATCACATATTTTTGCATTATCATTTAAATGATAGAAACCATGTTTATAATGGAAACACCTTTTCAGGTAGAAAACCACTCAACCAATTGCCTTCTAACATGATTCCATGGTGTGTTACGATGGTGTACAAAACCCCTTTATATAGCAATAATATTTAGTCTAATTGTCACATTAATTAGAGACCAATAGGCCATCTTTAAACAAAAACATTAATATGGGACCACTAAGCCATCTTCTAACCACCATATTAATATGGGATAACTAAGGCCACCTTCTAACCACCATATTAATTACAAACCATTAGGGACTTGCATAATGACATTAATGACCACTAAGTCAAGCTTAACCACCATTACACCAACAAAAAGGACATAACTATATAGGCAAAAAGAATGAACTTCGCAGATAAATCGTACAAGTTAGCTTAATCTTTTTATGGACAACCAAATTCACTTTCTCACACAGCCTAAATATGGAGTAAGTCTTGTTCACGTGTGCTATATATATTTATAAGGGAAAATGAATTGTTGATTTTTGGAAACCTATAAATCATTGCATAGAGAGAAGAAAAACACTAGAAACTTAAGAAATCGACATAGAATATATAAAGACATATTTGTAACATTTTGATTTCATATGTGAAAACATTCGTAAACTTGCATGCAAAAATACATTAAAGAACCTATTTAGCATATGCTTGTAAGTTGAAATCATTGCCCATTAAAAAAACAAAACCACATACTAACAACAAAAAGATTACCTGGTATAGCACAGCAATTGTAGGCTTTGAACAACCATATAAAAACTTTATATCCAAAACCTGAAGCTCCTCAAGCCTACAAAAAAAGAATTTCTAGTGTTACTAAACACAAGAACAATTACCAATTTTAAAAATGTGAAAAGTACTATTCATTTTTATAACTAATCTAATAAAAATCTCTTGGCCCAATCTAATAGAAAACTGCAATGACACAGTAAGAACCCCTTCATCCTGAAATGGTTAAATAACAACACTTTAATCCAATTAACTGTAAATCTGCAATGGCACATACTTAAACCACTTCTAAACATGTGTATGAGGAAAGGTTTCCAATGAAAACCAGCAATACTTCGGGTATACATACTATTGAAGGGTTAAACCGTTAAACCCCACCAACATATTTAGCAGATGACCTACTAGAACAAGTCAAATGTAGAAATCATTTAAGAAAAATCATAAAAAAATCCATACCTAGACTTAAATGCATATGTATCTCATCAAACAAAACAATCATAACAATTCCATACCTAGATGTAAATGCATATGTATCTCATCAAACAAAGCAAGCATAACAATTCCATACCTAGATGTAAACGCATGTGTATCTCATCAAACAAACCAATAATAGTAAGCAAAACAATACAGAAATGCTTCATAACTTGCAGTTGTTAATTTTCACAAGTGCAATGTATGTTGAAAAATAAATAGTGGTATTTACACATGTCCAGGAAAACTACAACTTGTTCATACAGAATAAGAGGATAACAAGCATAAGTCCAATAGAAAATAAAATATATGATAAAAATTGTACTCAAGTCAATAACAGCAAAGAACCATGGATGTTATTGTACATAGCATGTGAAGTTCCTAATTCATATCAAACCTCTATATCAAATCAGAAGGAAAAATTGATCATCCAAACACCATAGAAAATCAGTACCATATCTAGATCTAGAAAATGATATAAACTATCCAAGCACTAGCATTCAAGTCCTTACAGGAGGAAAAACACACAATGCAAATACAAACAATAAAGTCGTATAAATGCCATAGTCAACTTACAACTTCATGCCAATTGAAATTGGCTCTACTAGGGTTTTCCCAAATGACTAGGGTTTTGACAAATTTCAAGTTCTTTGCTTCATGGCTTCCAAATAGGGGGCAAGACCTCCCCCAACCCAACCATCGTACCATGAGGCATCGACAGGAAGCTGAGCTAAACTGCAATGGAATCGGATTGGAGAAGCAAACTCCCTCTGAGACATCTGAAGAAAGCAGATCAAAACCCAAGATTGGAAATCACCTCACCAAGTGTTGTAAGAAAAATACAATACATGAAGGACTGCATTGTAGATTCCTTGACCTATGGTAGTGTAAGCAAAGACTATGTTGGTGGAAATCTTCCAAATGGAACTAAAACCATGGGTAACGGGTTTTTATGATATTTAATGGGTCGAAAAAGGTCCCCTCAAACTATCATTTCTTCTTCAAAGAGAACAAGATAGAGATCGAGATCACCACCATCTATACATACTTGGGAGAACAGTTTTTAGGATCTTGTTTCAGTTTGAGACATGCTCTTCAACCCCGGATTAACAAGGGCTATTGGTCCTTAGATCTACTCGACACCATTTCCAAGACATATCATCCAAGATGTCACCAATGGACTCCACTATCTAGCACATAGTTCTTTACAGGTCAAACATTTAGAGCCCATGCTTACTCAAGACGGACTGGGCTTACTATTGAGAGGTTTCAAACCCTTCTCCTCCAACACATGATCAAATGCAAACAATCGGTTTATAGACACCTTATTCTTGCAGAGTTCTAGGCCTAGTCTCACTCCATCTTTCACGGTTTCACTGATGCAATTGCAGATTGGAATTGGTATACATACCTGGCCTATTGCTCATCAAAGCCCATTGCTTTAGCTAGCCCCTCCAAACGAGTACATTGTTGGTTTGCAAGGGTCTCAAATCTTTTGCAATTGATGGTTATTTTGATGGACTGCCTCCCTCCATTTAGATACTCCAAGGATGCACTTGGCCACCTCTTCCCTACTAGGAAAGAACTAAACAAGGTTGGTCGGACGACATTGCAAGCATTGCATACAGGTCACTTGGACCAACCCCTGAGCGAGTTACACTCGAAGATGGCCCTCTGTGCAAATCACTATATGGAGTTGAGGGACAACATCATTGCCTGACCTCCATACGCGTGTCATCACTAGATGCATGCTCTTTACATTCCCTTCGGCCGAGTTCAAAGTGGGTTCG
The DNA here is from genome assembly GCA_900067695.1 of Picea abies. Lineage (NCBI taxonomy): Eukaryota > Viridiplantae > Streptophyta > Pinopsida > Pinales > Pinaceae > Picea > Picea abies. Next base: position 131 of record CBVK0100848425.1, on the reverse strand, counting down.
CATAAACTTCAAGTGGAGGCCGAGCAACAACTTAAGCACTTGGACAATCTCTATCAATCATGCCATCTACGAGAGGTTGAGAACCTAAGTCACCAGACACGTGGACACGGGACACGGAGGACACGAAAATA
>CBVK0100848414.1:0-10219 GCA_900067695.1 Picea abies | reverse complement strand
TTCAAACTTTAATGTTTGGAAAGCCAGAGTCTTGAATATTTTGGAAGAACGTGACTTGGACAACTTTGTGTTCAATGCAGTAGAAGAGTCCACTACCAATGCAGGAAGGACAGCCTTCAAGAAAAAAATCAGGCAAGGCAAAGGGAATTATATTTGATTCGGTAAAGGATAACATCATGCCCGTTATAGCACCCCTGAAGACCGCAAAGGAGTGTTTTGACACTCTATCTAATCTGTATGAAAAGAAGGCGCCTAGTCAAAAAAGGGTTCTAAAGAACAAGCTTCAAACTCTCAAGATGGAGAATAATGATTATGTGGCCTCCTTCACAAAGATCTCTCAGTTAAGAGATCAATTGATGGGCATTGGTGTAACTGTAGATGATGATGATTTCGTCCAGATTGTTGTGGATGGTCTTCCACCTTCTTGGGAGACATTTCTGGCTGGGATAAATGCTCGCAAAAATCAGCCAGACTTTGAAAGGTTGTGGCATGATTGTCTGTAGGAAGAAGGGAGAATTCAGAGTCGAAATGGTCCTTCAAAAGAAGAGAACCTTGCTCTAACAGCGAGGACAAGGAGAGGGAAAATATTTATTTCTCAGAAGAAGTTTCCTCCTCAAAAGGAGAAAGGCAAAGGTGGCTTCAAAGGAAAAGATTTTGATATAACAAGAGTAAATTGCTACAACAGTCAAAAGAAGGGGCACTTTGTCGAAGACTATCCAAAGATCAGAAAAGGACACAAGGGTAAATATCATGCTTCTATTGCTGCAGAAGATGAGTCTCAAAAGACTAAAGGGGCTTCCAATAATCAAAAGACCACGAGAGAATACTATCTAATTTCCACACTCTCCGGTTCTCTTTCAAACAGTGTTGAATCCTGGTTGGTGGATAGTGGAGCTTCCAGGCACATGTCAGGGAATAAAGGAGCCCTTGCGAACTTCAAGGAGAAGAAGTTCTCTGCTCAAGTAGAACTCGGAAATGATGCTAGCTATGCAATCAAAAGAATTGGCTCAGCATCTTTTCAGCTAGAATCTGGGGGTGAGTTGCACATTGGGGAGATCCTGTGCGTTCCTGGTTTAAAGAAGAATCTTATTTCTATTGCAATCCTGGAAGATAAAGGTTACAGGGTGACCTTTATGGACAAGAAAGCTCTCTTATGGCCTAAGAATGGAGAGCTAAGTTCAACAATTGTGATTGGAATTAAAGAGGGAGGTCTCTACAAGCTTCCAAGACATATCCAAGCATTGGTTCATGATACAGTTAGTCCATCTGAGCTGTGGCATTGGAGGTTTGGACATCTTCACTGCAAAGCACTCCCTGGACTACAAAAAATGGTAAGAGGAATGCTTGTTTTTCATTTTGAACATGATGGTATCTGTAGAGGTTGTGTTCTTGGTAAAAATACAAAGAAGTCCTTTCCTAACAGTAACAAAAGGTCTAAACGAATTCTAGATTTAATACACTCAGACATATGTATTTAGGCTCTCAAAATGGCCTCGGAAGTTAAAAACTGCTAAAAATAGTAAATTACTGAAATTGCCAAAAACTGCTTTGAGCCAGTTGGAAAAGGTGGGTGGCCACCGATATCCACCTGGATCAATTTTGGATTTAATACATTCACACATATGTGGGCCAATGTCAACACCTTCCCTGGGTGGAAGCCTTTATTATGTGATTTTCATAGATGACTTCTCTAGAAAATCAAGAATCTATTTTCTAAAGGCAAATAATGAAACTTTCAGTAAATTTCTAGAATTCAAAGCATTGATTGAAAACCAGACTGAACTACACATACGTTCCTTGAGGACTGACAATGGTGGGGAATTTGAGTCTCATAATTTTGATGACTTATGTAAAGAAGTAGGAATCAAGAGACAACTAACTGCGCCCTACAACCCTAAACAGAATGGGATTGCTGAGAGAAAGAACAGAACAATCTGTGAGGCAGCAAAAGCTATGATGTGTGATCAAGACCTTCCCACATCACTATGGGCAGAAGCCACGAGCACTACAGTTTATATTCAGAATAGAAGTCCTCATGCTATTCTGGGGGGAAGACTCCAGAAGAAGCATTTACTGGCGAAAAGCCAGCAGTTATTAGATTTGCCAAGTGCAGTGAATTTGGATGTAGAGTAGCCATTTCAGAATTGGAACTTGTTTTGCAAAGACTGAATCCCATGAATTAAACTAAACCTTGTTACATGCCAGATTTGACCACAACTTTAAATGCTAAGGCCCAGATTACACCACTGTCCCATAAAATCTGTATAATCTCCTACACATAGGTGACAAGCAGATATTATGCGTGATTCAAACAAGGCAAACTCCATCATTTTCTTTTGCACTGGCAAACATTTTTTTCAATTTCATTGTATAAGAGTTTGAACAGAAACACCAACAAGATGACTTAGGTTGGGTCCAATTAAAAATTTTATTAACATGAGCATTTCAAGCCCCTAAATAAACAAATGAATAAACTTGCCAACGTTTCTCACTGGTCTCAATTCTCGTATTACACCCAATCTAAAGGTCCTAAAATGCATCTTGATGTATAACTGACAAAAAATCTCATGTCTAGCAATGCCCTCAAAGATTAGCAATCTTTTAGTTCAGGAAAGCTATATAATAGAGAGGTAGACATGTCAACCCTAACACACAAATAAACAGTCACCTGAAATTTTAGACGCCTGAAATTTTCTTAAATCCTTTGAGTCTTTGTAAGAACAACATATTTTTTCACCAGGTAAATCATTAATTGGGTACCTTCTCCAAAAAACACTAGATGCATTATAGCTAAACAATAAGTAAAGGGTAAAGGTAACATTTCAGGTCTCAACCCTAAGCAATATGCCAAATTCTGCATATGAGACCCACCTTAGTTCAACCAAATATGTGGGCTACAACATACAGAATGACATTATTATGGTTTTACAAAAAAATCTTTGCTCACAAATGTGGGCACAATACTTGATAAAAATAATCATTACAAAATGCACTCCATGGAGCCTCGAAAAAGAAAGATACCTGTCCATTGTCTGTAGGACGCCCAATACGATCTGAGACATCTCCCATCGCCCTGCATTTAACGAACAAAGAATCAAGAATCAGCTACTAGATAAAAGATTCTTGTTTTCAGCATGCATCCAATACTTCAATTGCTGGCTTTTATTACACTCTATACTGAAAATACATGTTTGCATTTTTTTCAAGGAGTGATTTTCTTCAAGTTGCACTGACAGAGCAAAAAATAGTGTAAATAATAAACCCATGAGCTACGATATAAAAATGGATGCAAGTTAGAAAGAATGGCTATCATCTCCACAGAGTAAAAGTCTATTATATCAAGGAATTGTCATCATCTTCCTGAGTATACTAATAAGAAGAGTTACCATCGATGGATCATATTGTGCAGTGTAAGTACCCAAATCCATTAATCTGGAGATAAACATCTGCAAAGTATTATCTAGACAGCCTATGAAAAAGACTCAGTTCATCAAGAATGAAAAATGAACAACTTTCAAAATTTATCCTGATTGGTCTATGTGACACTGTTTTAAGTTCATTTGGGATACTTTGGAATAGATTTTCAATTGATTTTATACTAAAATTCATGACTGGGCCACTTTTCTACAAATTTTATATTTCAAAATTGGGAATAAGGTGCTTCTCATCATCCGAGCATGAAATTTACAAATTGGGAGAAATATATGCTTGGGATATTGATTTTGACTTGGAACAATCTACTTATTATGCCAAAGGGGTCCACCAGTGCAGACTTCTATTAAATAGCAATCATGTGAAAAAGGGGAAAATATATACAAGTGGGCATTTGAATTTATGGTCCTGTGAACATTAAGCTATATATTTTAAGTAAAGATTGTATGAATAAACAGATTCCGCTGTCTGTTATTTTCAGATTCCTCATTTAATTCTATGATATCTCACACACCACAGGATGCAATATCAATCAAGTTATAATTTAATCAAAATATACACAGAATGGGAATATGGACATATGCACATGATTTAAAAGTCTGCTCTTGGATGTTAGAGACAGAACAGAAATATCATGAAGAATATATTAATATGCAAAGAAAATCATGAACATGCAAAGTAGAACCTACTAGTCAAGTCGGGCCAAAGCATTAAAATGATTACATGGATATACCAATATTACCTTGTAATAAGCTCACCAGACTCTGTGTCCCACTGAAGAACACAAAACTTATATCTCTCTGTGGAAATGAAAAGATAATCCTGTGTCTCCCCCTGCTCGTATATTACTAACAGAATTAGTTTCTTTTCAAGCTGTTGCTCGAAAAACCTGCCTAGATGACACGGAAATGATAACTGATGGGAGAGATTGACTTACATGAGGTCGGAAAAGCTCAAGTGTTGCAATTCGCCCATAGATTGGTACATCTAGCATTGGCTGGAAAAGAGTAAACATGTTAGTGTTTTTACCCATAGCACAAACAACCTGAAACATACAGAGATTGAGAAACATCATTTTGAACATTATAAGTAATGGCCTGGGTTGAGGGCATTGGCTACAAAGCAATAGGAGGGGTAACATTGTATAAACATCGTATTAAGTAACATTGTATAAACAGCGAAACAATGTCCAGAACCTTTTCAAGAAATGGTTAAGTTTTAAACTGAATAGACAATGTTAAAAAGAAAAACCAGTATTTATTAACATGTATCACTAATATGTTACAGTTGAGATCATGTTTGTTTATGCAGTGTTAAACAGAGTATAAACTGAAATATAATTCTTAGAAAGCCACCGCAACAGTGAATACTTAACCAAGAAATGATTGCTATGCAAATAATTTATTTCTTGCAGCTTTAGTAAGCACCAAGTATCTGTTTGGCAATAAAAGGTAAGACACTTTCTAAATCCCGGTGACTCCCCTGGAACATGATCGTGAACTTGACATAAACAAATCCCTTGGTATTAAATATTTAAGCTGCAATACCATAATATAGCATAACTAGCGAAGCTTTTATGGTGCAAGCAAGAGTAGCTGTCTACCTCTATGAATTAAAAAAAATCTCATGTATGCCACAATGAGGATTATAACAAGAAGCTATGAAGCTGACAAATAAAAAAATAGAAGGGTGATGGCAAAGACCAACAAAATCGAAGCATAAAGAAAATAAACAGAACCTTACCACTATCACCCCCGGAACCTCTGAGATCAAATCACGTATAACTGTGCAATTCAATTTAATGGTGGACCTCATTTCATGCCCCGAGAGATGGACAACCCCTGATGCATGGTTCTTTTAAGGTAAAATGTGAGATTTTAGTGCAGAAACGACTCTCTTTCTCTCTGTTTATGGCGGCAACATTGCAAGGAATGGGAGATAAGAATGGGGTTAATAAAATCCTAAAGGTCAATATGCAGAGAGACATTCAGAAGGATGAAGACTTTCACAACGTGAAGCAACATTCAGCAGGACAAGACCCAATAGATATAAAGGACGAGGACCCCACAAGGTCAAGCAAAAGTGTATCTGTGCTTGTAAAACATAAGGAATGCGTTGACATTGGACAGCAATTTGAATGGCACGTTTACCTAGTTTCAACAAATGTACACAGCTATTATGGATAACCTACAACCAACCATCAGGTTGGCAACCAAGATAGGGGAGCTTGCTAAAGTAAGGAACCAGTTAGAGGTGATAATTTAAGATTAACGAAAAAATGAGAGACAGCAGTAACTTTGTGAAAATATGAAAAGCTAGGGTAAAGCACTTGAGGTGTGATACAATACTATGCAAGCATCCAAAGCCATTTGGGATGACCAACAAGGGTTTGCCTATTATTCCATTCTCCAAGCAGAAAGGATTGCAAGTTTTGGCAATGCCACTCCATTAGACAAAAAAAGCAATATAAGAAACAAGTCAAACAGTTCTGGGGGAAGGCACATATTGCCTGACAAATAATTTTGGGCTCTGTACGATGGGTTCCCTACACAGTAAGAAGATTAACTTCGTGACCACCCATTCCCAAATCCCACCCACAAATCGTTCGGACAAGACCTAGTGCTAAGGAAAGCTTGTGACGGGAACCACTTTTCCTGGGGATTGGCAGAAAAACCTGACCATTTGCCAGGGGCATTATCTAGCACTTGAGAATATCCCATTCTGTAAACTAATAATACTTTCACCCTCTCTTCATTAATGTACCATGTAACTTAATAATGCAAATAACTTTATTTGGCTTGTAATCAATCATTTACCCTGTATCTGAAAGAATGCAAATTATGTTGACAGTTGAACTAAACTTGTAAGAGCCTACTTCTCCCTCATTTTTTGCAGGTTCCGTTTGATAGATTAATCACCTTTCATAGCTTTTTCCACTATTACTTTTCATTTTTTCCTAATATACAACCTTGTTTTAACTATCATCAACTGACAAAATATTGGTATCAATCATGCAGATATCCAATTATATTTGGAAAGAGGTATGTTCTTCTGTATCAATCCCATTTCTTACATAAATCCCAGCTGAAATTGTGGGAAATATTACATACCTGTAAACCCTGTGGGGCAAGAATATGAATCTCTATTCTGGTACATTTTCTGCACAACATTCAAAGACAACATTTCAAAACCCCAGACAATCCAGACAGCCTCCGGGCATAATGCACACTTTGACAATGCTGCAAACTAACAAAATTCAGAGTTTCCACGTAGAGGCGAACATTTGAAATAAAGGATTTGAAAAACAACTCAAAAGGCTGGATAATATTTAAAAACCATAAACAGACGAATACACATTTTAATAATACTGCAAGGCAATGAAAGCCGGGATTTTAACATAGAGGGAAAAATTCCTGAAGCTATCTCATATTTTTATGCATCTAATTTGAATTAATGAAATGATAATGTACAAAAGACAAAGCATGTCATGACAGATTGTTTTCATTCCCAATGTTTCGGGTGGACACTTTGCCCATCTTCAGGGTAACAGCTGAAAATAGAGTGTTCACCGAAAACATTGGGAACTAAGTCACGTGACACTCCACTTTTAGGACATGTGTCATGTGTCCCTGTGTCAAACACCTAGGCATGCATGACTTATGCATCGAGCACTAACAGGATATGTGTCCGGACTATGGCCCTGTGTCCCAACATTGGCCAACAGCTACTGTCCCTTGCATTGGCATTAGTCAATTATTTTCAAAGTATCAATACTTGGATATAAATGCACTGGTACTAGAGCTGATCAATTTTGAGAATGGTGATCCTCTTGAGGGGTCATCTGCCACACCAGCCAATGCAACATTCAGACTGTATAAGTTGGAGGAGGGTGGGGAAAAGCATAGTGTCAGTATCAATGGTCGTGTTACTAATGAGTTTGATTATGATATCTAGGAGTACAAGCAATAAGATTTTTCTACCCTATTTCATATTTTCCATTGCCATTCCAATCTATCATCTTATCTTATCTATGTAATATGTTTTGATGACACCGAATGAGAAAATTACTGTTCATTGTTCTATATGTATGATCTATGGTATAATTATTGTGTGTTTGATGCATTGTAGTTCTATTTTCGAAATGCTTCAAAAAATATCTTCATGTCTATACACACACACACACACACACACACATATATATATAGTAATATATATATATATATATATGATGAAAAGAAGGGACTCATGTTTTCTTTACATGGCACAGCTAGGGTTTTACCCTAGCCACTAACGTCTCTCTCTACATCTTCTATGATGGATCATCGGATCCTGTACATGTGTGTGTGTGTAAAGAAAAGAAGAGACTCGTGTTTTCTTCACATGGCACAGCTAAGGTTTTACCCTAGCCACTAAGGTCTCTCTCCACATTCTCTTCTCTGATTGATCATAGGATCCTTTTAATGGTGGTTTCCACACCGCATCAAATCACATTGGTTTTTGCCAAAGAGTTTCTTCTGAGACCAAGGCTCTTCCAGTTTGTGTTCACCGAGATTTCATCCCTGAATATGGCTTGCTCATGCCGATTTTTAGAGATTACTTGTCCCAAATCTAGCTTCTAGCACTTTGGCTAGTTTGTGGTCCACCTTAGGTGTGTGGAGATTTGTTTCTCTGCTTGTCTTCACAGGTCGTAGATTGTGTGTGGAGATTTAATGTTTTTGTCATTGAATATTGTTGTGGATTTGCCTAGATCAGTAGCTCAGTGACTCAGTGTGGGGTCTAAATCATTCCAAGCAGAGACACTCAAACCTTCTTATGCCTCCTATATCTTCGGGGTGTTCTTTCCCTTCGACTATTCATAATGGGCATAGATCAAACAGGTAAGCTCTCTTTTGTCGTTGAGAAACTAATGAAAACCCCAGCGGTCTCTTTAGATCCAAATTATGTTCAAGAAGAAAATTGATTATTCCAAGGATAAGAGATTAATTTGGAAATTTAACAGCGTATGGTCATTGGTCAATGATCTTCAACAGTGAGTTTTGGAGTCTTGGAAAGCTCCTCTAACAGATGTTGTGGTTATACACCCCTAGGCAAGAGGGTTTTCATCCTAGAATTCATTGAGCCCTTAGACAGAGCCCATGTCATGAAGGAAGGCCCTAGGTTTGGTGTAGTGAGGGTTTGTTTATGAGACCTTGGCAGTTGGGCTTTGATCCACATTCAAAATCCCTATGGGTACAGCTTCTCAGCATTACAAAGTATAAAGATGCCAAAGCTTTGGATGCCATTAGGAACTCTGCCGGAAGACTTATATCCATCGTTCCTGAAATGACAAAACTTTCCGAGCTATCTTATGCAAGGATTTATGTTGAGGTTAACATGCAGATGGATCTTCATCTTACAATGCAAAGGAAATTGATGGACTAAGCAATTAGTTTCAAGCAGGTAGCTTTCTGATATTGGACATGTTTTGACTATGGCCATGTCACAGATGCTTGCCCAAATTCAGCTAAACATCCCTCAAACCCTCAAAAATATCCCTAGTGGGAGTATTCAAAGGTGGGCCACCTTTGGGTGGAGCCCCTAATCGAGAGTGATCTATTAGAGACGGGAGAAAGCACTCAGGCTCCTGATTTAGAGCAGTCAGAAGACAAGTCAGAGTCCTTCCCAAAAGGAGTAAAGGTAAAAGAAAACTTGGCGTCAACAGTCCACTCTCGAATCTGGGAACAGGAAAGTTGTAATCATCCTACAGCAAACAGCAATGTAAATCAGTCACCTGTGGTGCTGCCATTGACCCAATCACAAGTCAGAGAAGCAGGAATGAACAGGAATAAAAAAGCGAAAGGACAAAGCATCATTCAAATCCAGCCAATGTTTCTTTGATCACGAAGCGACTTAAGTTCCCAGTGTCAGGTGACTTAGGTTGGGAATAAAAACATCTTACGCAATTCTTCCCAAAAAACAAGCTCACAATCTGTCAAGCTGTGAAAACTAGCTGTCTGAAATAATGCATATTCTGAGAATGCTGCAAATCAACAAAGCCCGTGATCTCTACGTATAGGCAAACATTCAAAATAAAGAATTTCACAAGGCCAAACAGTTCAAAAACGATAAACCTACAATGCACATTCTGCAAAGCATTGAAAGCCGTATTTTTACATATTGGTAAAATGCCCAAGTTATTTCATCTTTCCTGCTTCTAAATTTCTAATAATGAAACAATAATGTACAAAACAAATTAATGTTATAAAAAATATAAAAAGAAAAAATTAAGTGCCGCAAAGATAATACACCACCATGAGGCAAAATCGGGGTCATTAAAATCCCCCTAATCAAGATCCTGATAACTACTTGCATCATACGAAACTATTTCATTTAAGCGACGCTTTACACATAAACATGATTCTGCTCAAAATCAATGAACCATAGGGTTTATCCTCCCAGTCCCACATATTTTGCTTGTAGCAAACCCTAAAAATCATTGACGGTTGAGGCTTTTATATGTCTGCGATGCTGGAAAACAATTTGTTTAAAGTTTAATAACTTGTGCTGAGAACAATAAAAAAATTGCCGTCACCAGTAAACATGCAAAAGCTAGGGTTTATTAGGACAGACACTATTTGCTGTCAGGGTTTACGGATATTGCAACGTTTTTTTATAAAATGCCTTCATATCGAACTGAATAAATCGCTTGCAACTGATACGTTTATTCAGTGATGATGAAAGCCCTTCAACCTGGGGTCCGTAAAATGAATAACAAAATTACCAAATCAAAAACAAAACAAAAGCAAAA
>CBVK0100848412.1:0-31662 GCA_900067695.1 Picea abies | reverse complement strand
CTTATTTATACTAATCTGGCACATGTGAAGTGTCTCTTCACTGGCAGGGCTGACTTCTTAATTTGGGTGGTTATAACCACCTTTATTATATTTCAGGGCCTCTTTGATATATTCTGGGGCCGACTTCTTCTTTTTCCTATTACAATTATATTATGACCAATATGCAAAAGGGGATTTGGTCCTTTTACAATAACCGACATGATCAGTCCACAATGGGTATTGATCCAATGATTAATATATCAAATAATAATAAGAATACACTTTGCAGTTACATTATTTCAACAAAATATGTCATACTTTCGACCATGTAAAACCTCCATTCATAAGCTATATTCCTGCACTCTTGATACATTCTATAGCCATTATCCCATCACTTACCACTAATTACATCCATTCTACCTTGTGGTTACTTATTTTCGTTTTATGTCATTTTAAGTGATTAAAGATGTTTTTAACATGATTTTATCGATGATGGTTTAATCCTATGTTTCTATGTCCAAGAAACATGTTCCTATACCTGCACTATCCCTGTTCCAGTACCTGTATTGTTCCTATTACAGTACCATCACAATCATCTGGTAGATATGCTCATCTAGTACTCACACTCATCCGCTACTAGTGTTTATTTTTCACCCGTGTTCATCCGGTGCCAATATCCTACAGGCATCCAATACCAATTATAGTTCGAAAATTTGGAATACTTCTGGAGGAAAACCAGAGACATGGGTTTTGTCCAGAGTGACGTTGACATGAAAACATGTGTGAAATAATTCACCCAACTTGCATGTGGGGACCTCCAACTCTGGGGGAATGATTATGAAAGAATTAGTAAAAATCTCAAACTTCCAACTTGTGCCTCGATTTCCATGCAAATGGTATAAGATCTAGAAATTCTACGACATGGGTTTTTTCTAGAATATGAAAAATTGAGTAAAATTAGGGTTGTTTTCCAAATTCAAAATGGTTTTAGCGTGATGGGAGGATCTTCAACTTGAATCTACCCAAATTGATGAAAAACCTAGATTTTTGTGATTTCATTCAAAAAATTGTAAAATTGGTTTTAACCAAAATCTGAGTTGGGGAATTAAGTTTTATCCATTCCTCCATGGATTTCATGTATAAATAAGCCTCATACGAATGTGAGAAGGATCCAATTTTCATTATGATCATTCTTTTGTAATGGAGGTTCATGTAATATAGGAAAAGAGTTATTATGCCATTGCCGTTGTAATTTGAGCTTGAATTTCAATAGATGAAAGATAATTGATTTTAGATTTGTGGTGCATCGTTGGGTTTTCATATGAAGTATCTCTAGCAAAAATTGTCATCTTGGGAGGGAGGCCCCCTCAAGATTGGTAATGTGTTGCTCATTTATATTTGTTTGTTAGATTTGTTTAATTGATTTTTATGTATATGTTAGTTTATCTATGTGTGAGATATTTTTGTTGCATTTTTAATTGATTCATAGATTATATGTTCTATTCAATTTGATAATTGATTTATGTTAATTTTATTTATTGGTTAGCTTAGACTTTGATTTTTCTTAGTGTGGCAGATATGCATAGATGAATTTATGCACTTGCATTCCTTTGGTTCATAAAAACAATGAAATATTTGATTGTTTGATTTCATTTACTGTACTGTAGATAGTTCTCATCTCCCATTTTCTTATAGAAATTCATGATTTCTTTTCATGCTTAATAAATTGTTGATCACATAGTTTTGTTTTAGTATCTCATTATGTTTGGATTCTTATTGCAAGCTTGTAACTTTACTCACCAAAGGACAAATTAATGGTCTAACTAGTGAGATATGGCCTCTCCATGATGGGTTTCATCCAAAGGTGTTGGTTTATTTCATGTCACTTGAATTCATTTCCATTTGCTTGTTTCTTTTATTGCATTTAAGTGTAGATCCACTATAGGAAATATTCATTGAAGGACAAAAAAATTAAGTAAGCTACTCACGATTAATCACATGAACATCACCCTGAGTGCATTAAAGACTGTGATCTAAGCCTTTATAGCATTAAGTTATTTATATGTCCTAGTGATGAATCCTTAGTGTTAATTTCCTACAGTTTGTTTACTTTGCTCAGTTTGTTCATATTGTCACTAACTTTAGATTAGGCTAGACTAGGCTCCAATCCTGAATTTCTTGCGCTTGGACCTCGAATCTTACGAGACCCAATCGATAATTTAATGTGGGAATAAATAGTGCATATATTTATCCCCACATATCTAATGGTGCAGTAATTCTCAAGTCTGCTACTTTGAAGATCATTTGTCTCTTTTTCAGATCAATAATGGTCTAGTTATAAAAATCCCAATCGATTCCAAGAAAATCTATATAAGGTTTGCTACCATCCACTATCTTGATTGCTTCAAAAAAATTTGTGATGCACATTCCATAAATGTTAATGTTCACCCCTATCATTCTTCCAATCAGGACAATCTTTTTTTGATTTTCTAACCTCTACTAAATTGGTGACGAGATCAACTTTGGTTTTCCCATCATTTACCATGTCTTCTTCAGAATGACATTCACATCAGATCCAAGATCCAATATGATATTATCCATATCATAATCCCTTACCTGTGCATTAAGTCAGAATTCCCTATTCATCCTTTTCTTGCATTGTACCTAGTTAACTAATCGTTGTGCACTAGGTTCTTCTTTATCTTACATGGATTGGATGATCATCCTGTGTAGTGCGTTCAATGTAGTTTCATCCTTCATTAGTTCTAAAAAAATATTTAAGAAACTTTTCATAGTACTTACCTTCTCAATTGTCCTTTCTATCATTGAGTGGTCATAGGATAGAGGCATGTCATACATAGGTGGCCTATCATACATAGGTTGCAAAGTCGATGCTACCCATTATGTTTCTAGTAGTTTGTTCCTTGATTTCCTATATGTGTCTCTCTCTCTCTTCATGGGTCAAAAATCAAAGGAGGTTTTGTTGCTTTCCTGCCCCACTGGTTAGTCCAAATTCCTTGTTCCATCACATCAACTCTTTTTCTTTCTCATTCGTGTGTAACTGTTGCTATTCTTGGTCAATTGTCAGGCTCTTCTGTTGCTATCATATAAACATTTTTTTTCCTCTTTTACTACCACTTCACAATCAACTGTGGACAATATTCTGTCACATGATTCAGTTGTCTACAATATTTTCACATTGTACAAATTGGTTACAATTATAACAAATAATCGATCCTCTTCCTCTGTCAAATCCTCCTCTTCCCTGACCTCTAAATCCTCCTCTTCCTCCTTGATTGTAACCTCTCAGAGTATTATATTGTGGTACCCCTCATGGTCCTTCTTCCCCTTGAAATTTGTATGCATTTTCGGTGTTTTCTCTCATTAGATTGAGTTTGCAACATTCCTTTTCATCATGTCCCACATACTTACAAAAATGACAAAATAAGTTCTTGGAAGTGCTCTGATACTTCTGCAGAAAATTATAGGCAGTCAGGTGATGACCGATTGTTTTGCATATCTCACGATATACTCCTCTTCTCAATTCCAAGGGATTTGGGGCTTCTTTAGCCAAATATTATTTAAAATATGGAAACTCATTCTTATGATGAACTTATGTTATGCATGTAACACACCAGAATTGTTCGCACTTTTCCTTCCCTTTAGCAAGCTCTTGCAACTAAATTGTTAATGTTGCTAACTTTGATTGAACCTGAGTTATCCCTGTGCCATTTTCTCCTACATGAGATTATACCAACTTCATTTATATCTCTAATGATTCATACGATGATGTAATATTATATTACATCAAGGGGCATCACATATGTGGTAGAAATCCCATAATGAACCATTCCCTATGTTGCTCATCTAGAATCTGGAAGGTCAACTGATCCATAAATATCTTAAATCGCTTATCAAAATCCCATACAAATTCACTTTGCAACTGCTTTATCTCTTCCAGTTCTATAATACACTATGACTTAGACTTTGGTGTCTAGAATTCTTTTAACAAGGCTTACCTAATGTATGCCAACATTCTAGCTTGTCTTGTAGGTGCAGTGGACTGATACTTCATATACCAGTGTAATGTGTGGTATTTGAATGTCATATCCAATTGTTTTATTTTCACATTGTCATCCTAGGAATTCTTCATTACCCATATTTCTTCACATACAAATAAGTTTTGGTCTAGATCTTTTGTCCCTGCTCCATGAAAGACATACATTCTCAAAGTGGGATCTACTCCAGCCATCATGTACTGCACAATATTCTTCCTTGATTACACTACCTGAAGCTATTTTTTCATACTAATTCCACTAATATAACTACCTTTACATATATTTTTTCTTCCTTCACTATCTACAAGTGATAAAGTTTCAAATCTCACCTCAGTTCTTGAACATACACACGGGGTCATGGGTTCAACACAAAGTTTGTCCTGAATGGGATGTAATGGATCTCCTTCTGCTAGAATGATATGCCAATCATTTTCCTTCTCCTCTATGTGTGGTAATCCTTTGATCTGGAGACCCACATCAGTGTCTCTTTCCTCAACCTCATTGTGTTTCTCTTCTCTATCATCCACATTCCTCTTCCTACTATACCGAAACCTTTTTCCACTGGGAAATACACCAATCTTTTCTTCTGTCACACATTCTTCTTTTCTCGACATTCTTATTCCATTCATTCCTTATTCATTCTTGAATCCCTATTTTTGATACACTTAGACCATCCCTTGGTCAGCCCCAAGTCGCCCTATGTGCGTGAAGGCACTTAGCTACTAGGGAAATAAAATTACATCTTCATAACCCCCTTATCACACAGCAACATCTTGATCCAAGTAGATAATGATTTCAAGTGTCTTATGCATAGACCTTTAAAGAAATCTCTTTCAATAGCACTATATAATTGGGTGAAATCTATAACAAACTTAGTAATATAACCCCCTAATACACTATCCAACCAAAAATAAATTGTGTGTGAGATCCGATTACTCATAGTATTAACTTTTCTGATCAACTCAGGGGTCCAACTTCTCGGAACAACAATGCGGAATTTTCCGTTATTTTCAGATAATATATGCATCCACTCATCCAAAACATTTTGGAAATCAACAAATAAAATCTCATGTAATTATGTAAATACATACATCTCTAACCATTTTTCTGGGTTGATCCCCAGGTTCTTATTCTGATTTCTGGAAAACTCATGCTCCTTTTCCTCTAACCATTTTCCAATATATTCCTTAGGATACCTCCACGTTCCCCTCAGTCACATATCTCGGTCTCGAAAATGGAACCATTTTTTTGCACGCGGTGGGAAGACTTGGGGTTCAAAATTAATTCACTAAAAAAAATTCAAATACCATCCCTTTCGGCATCACCCACAAGAAGGTGAAGTCTCAAGCGAGGTATCTATGGTAACTACATGAACCAAAATTCCACATTCCTAAAGGGATGGGAGGAATTCATAATAACCATTACACTTAGCATTTGTTCATTATACATTATATCACGTGTGTAGAATCATCATAACAAATAACATATTAATATTAACCATACATTTTATGTTCACAATAAATAGAATAGTAAACACATCATAACAAAGATACACCAAGATTTAATGTGGTTCACCCAATATGGGCTATGTCCATAATGACCGAATTCTTATATTATTCATAATAATCTCTTACAAAATATTTGCATTTCTCTCATACATCATTCCCTTATCATTCTTCTATCATTTTATCTGTCTCTCTTCACTCTTACATTCGTGCATATAGTGTGTACTTAGCTCTTCTTACTCTCATTCACTCTTGAATCTAAGTTACTCTATCCCAAAAAAACCTTACATACTTATATTATTACATTAGGGATTAGACATTTTTTATGGACCAAAGTTCCTAACGAATTCTAATTGTTTTCCTCCTTTCATGCACGTTGATCCTGAAAGTGCATCAACTACCTTTCCTTCTTTTGTGTGCATTGCACAGTTCCCAAAACTAGTCCCAACAATAGCACCACCTAGGGTTCTATCCCAATGGAAATTGTCCCTAGAGATACATATTTTTCCCTTGTGCTAATACCAAAAAACCCTCGACCAGTTTCCTTACCAACATAACTCTTAGCTACTACCGCATCGGACTTTAAAATTGAATTACCACTCACCCTGCAAAGGTACTAGCCCCATGCATTCAACGTCTAGTACAGTGTTTCTTGAACACATGGTTATACTTTTCACTTTCCTAAAACTCACAACCTTAGCACTTAGACCCATAAATCTAGCCAAATCCCACAGTCCAAGACTTAACTAAATTTCAAGAATTTTTTGTGTAAACCAAAAGATTTGTTATAAAATATTTTGGTCTCACTGACAATTTTCACACCCAAATATCTGGTTCATTTGGGGATTTTAGCATTAACTCTTTTGTTCTTCACCAAAGGAGTTAAGAGTGACATCTTTGATAATCACTCTTTTTGAATATATATGTATTAGTTCTGGATTTATCCTTGCATTGTTCTCATCTTTTCTTTGTAGATTATGATATGTCTATGAGGAAGAAGGAAACCAACAAAGCACTAGTCACTGAGGCCTCTAGGAGTGGTCTTTAGATCGAATATGAGCCAGACATTTTCAGGGAAATGTACAAGGACACCTCTAGTGTTATAGCTCAAAATTCCACAATCATGCATTTTTTACTTTGGCCTGCTTACTTACACACCCACCAACCAGTTTTTCCGAGGTTCGTCTTAAAAAACATCATTTTGCATGGTGTACGTACCCTAGTACATATGCTAGTTGCATTCCTGAAATCCTACGTATACTCTAAAATGTTGAAAAAAATAAAAAGTTCCATGCTTTCTGGTGGAGTTTACGGGCTATGTTAGGTTTAAAAATCATCTTACATCCTATATCCATTTTGAAAACCAATTAACCATATTTTTCCCATATAAAAGGGGCTCTAGAGGGGGTCATTTGGATATATGAAAGAAGAGGTAAGAGAACTCTGCCAAATTTTCTCCCTTGAATTCCAAGACTTTTGCATCCTGCTCTGAGTTTCATCCTCAACATTCCCTTCCATTCATCCTCCTTTATACAATTATTGGCCCTTGGATATGAAAGGAAGTGAATATTAAGGAATAAAGGTGAAGTACGAACTGTGCGGAAGATACATAAACCAAGGAAGGGTCGAAGTGGGAAAAGAAGCAGAAGAGAAGGAGAGAAGGACGAAAATGCTAGTTGTTGGAAGAGAATATCGAGGAAGATAAAGCAGTAAGGAAAATAGATTGTGGAAAACTCAACAAGAAAAATAAGACATCAACGAGTGCTTTGGATCACCTCATGGAAAAGAAGGAAATATAGGCTGGAGAAGCCCTTAAAGCACAGGTTAATTTGACATAGGGTTTTGGCACCTAGGGTATTAGATCTAGGGTTTCGACACCTAGACTCTTGCCATGTAATGTATAAATAAAGGTCTAGGAGAGTCAAGAGGGTTGCTGAATAGTTGGTTCGTTGACACTATTATTGTGGTTTTTTGTTGTTGAGTGTTGTTGTTGAGAACGATATTGAGTTTGTATTGTGAGATCTTCAGATGGGTGTGAAGATCAACCCTGTGGCTGGGTGCACAGGGAGGGACAAGAAAAAGAGGGAGAGATATGTAAGCTAAGTTTGTAGATAGAATTGTATGTTTTCATATAATATATCAAGAAACACAGTTCTATGGACATAGCCCTAGGGAAAGGGTGAACCATGTATATCTCATTGTTCTTTGTGATTGGTGTTGTGTTTTTTGCCATCTGTTATATTGTTATTGCATTGTTGTGTTATATATGAGATATAACTTGCGAAGTAGGCTTAAGTGTGATAAATAATAACTATATTGTTGTGTGTTGTTGTCCTAGATCCACTTTGCATTTCCTCTGGTTGTAGACACCTGTGTCCTGCAACCCCCTATTGCTACTTCGGATGAGACTGCATCTGCTTCGCAGATGTTGCCGAAAGGGCCAATAATTAGGGCTTGTTGGTGCGCTACTAGAGTTGAACCCTGGGTTTGCTCCTGTGCCAAAAAATGGTTCTGTTGTCGGGATCGAGATATTTTTGAGGGAATGTCAAGGTGGTTCCCATCGAAGACAAAAATTTAGAAGTGGATAGAAGAATAAGAGAAGGACTTCACTGAAGCCCAGAACATGAATCCTAGCATTAGTACAAAAGACTAGTTGGGAAGGTACATCTTCACCGACATACAAGAGATTTTCTTTGGAGGAATTCATAAAGAGTTATAGGAGTGGCTAGTCAGATTAGCAGATATGCAGTTTGAGATCAAATATAGACCACCCGTGGTTTGGATAACAAAGCTTATAAAAAAGGTCAAGAGAGTTGACAACGCTATGTCTAGGGCCATGGATCTTTGGTTTGATAGCACTATTAGAGGGTACATTACTAAGTTTTCCATTGACAGAGTTGAATCATATAGCCAAGTAGAGAGGTACTTCTTTAAGGGACCTAGAGAAATGTTCCTACACTTCTTAAAGCTAAGGATTAAGATGTTATTGCATGAGAAGAATATCTCGAAGATACATTGAAGCTAATGTTCAAGAATTCAGACAACGATAATGATACAGAGGCTGGATACACATGCAGTGGGAGACCGTTCAGAAAGGTTCCTCTTGCGACCTATTTGAGAAAAATTATGGAGACAAAGGATTCTACAATGGAGAATAAGTAGATCTAACAGACGAAGAGCATTTAGAATCCACAAGAACAGAGGAAGTACAGATCGAAGAACTTTGCCGAGGAGAACCAAAAATTTCAGGAATTGTGCCTACTGTCAAAGTAAGTAATATCATTCCTCCTGTTGTTTTAGAAGCATTAAGTAACCAGAGTAACTAGAGTAATCAGACTATTTAGAGAAATCAGAGTACTGTTACAAGAAGTTTAGTACATACTCAGTCAAGAAGCCAAAGAAGATCTATGGTAGATGAAATGAGGTTACCAATATTTATAGGATATGGATCTGAAGATCTAGATCAACACTGGTTCTTATGAGAAGTTGTATGGAGTATCGAGAAAGTCATTGATGAATCTGTTAAGAGAACTCAGTTTAGTACTACCTTGAGGGATCATGCTTTGAATTGGTATATGAATTTTGTTTTAGGATCTGGACAACCTAAACCGTTGAATTCTATCAAGACTGCATTGAGTGAAGAATTCAAGAAACCTAAGTCAGAGTCACAATGCATTACAGAGCTGAAAGAAATCAAGAAGAAGGTCATTGAACCTGTTTGGGAGTTTGATCAAAGGTTTAAGACTCTGACAGGTCATTTGAGTTTTCAGATTCCAAACGAACATAATAAATAATGGTTCATTGTTTCTCTCTTACCACATATTAGAGTCCCTCTGATGCTATATAAGGTTGCTTTGTAGGTTGAAGCATTGGAGATGAATACAAAACTAGAAGCAACCCCTGTGGGAGAATCCAGCCCAGGTATGAGTCAAATCTTGAATAATTTAACCAGTTTGTCTTTACAGGTCAAAGATATGAAGAAATATAAATGAAAAGAGAAAAGAGAAGATATCTAGTGTATCAGATGTAAATCAGAGGGCAATGACAAGAAGCATTGTCCCCTATTTTATGAATACTTGGCCTCTGGAGCAACTATTCCTTTGATGTGTACTATTGTTCCCTGTTGTGAGGTATGTAGAACTAGACATCGCCCTAGTGAATGTTATTATATGCAAAAATATCTCCAAACACCTACCAATATTTACTGCACATTCTGCAAGTCTGTGGGACATGATGAGAAGGATTGTAGATCTTATGATCTCATGCATGAAATATCAAGAGCCACATATAGAATTCAAGGAGAAACACAACAAGAAGGAAATAATGTGCAGTTAAACTCCCCAAGAAGAGGAAAATTCAACCCTCATGGCAGATTCAGAGGAAGAGGAGGAGGAGGAGGTATGGGTTGAGGTAGAGGAAATATCATATGTTATAACCATGCACAACCAGGACACTTGGCAAGGGATTGTTAGAACCCTTGTACCACTTGCAACTATTGTAACTCGTTTGATCATGTCATCGAAGATTGTCTAGTATTTTTGGCCAAACTCTAGGAGAGATGAGGAGGAAACCAACAAGTACAGTTAATATCAGTAGAACCTCGTGATGAAGACCCTAGAGTCACTATTATTACTAGACAAGGCATTGTTATAGGAGAAGACATAGTGACTCCAGGAAATACTGCAGAAGGATCAGGGATCAGAAGAGATACAAAGAAGGCATAATTATTCGATCCAAGGAGAGAGAGGCATGCTTTTGAGGAAGCAAGGAAAGAATTTGTAGAAGGACAAGAGTATTCATCTAAGGCACAACCAAAAGTAAGGGAATGTGGAATTCCACTAGAATTTGATAAGTCTGCTAATCAAGGAAAAGAGGTAAACAAGATTATGGAATTATTATGTACTTGCATTAATTTGTTTAAGGATGAAATATTTGTACAAGAGCTCCAATACTTGATAAGATAGTATGAGACAGGAAGGGTAGATCCTCTGCTAAATAAAGTAGTACACCAGGTATCTAGAAAGAGAAGGACAAACTAGGAATTACACCTTAGTGCTCAGATTGAAGATTATGATGTGGAGCATGTGGTCCTCGACTTGGGATTAGAAGTCAATGTGATGATAAAGAAGAATTGGGAACTGATGGGAAAACCTATACTTATTTACTCTCATATCAGGCTCGGGATGGACAATCAGTAGGTGATGAACCCCTTTGGAAGACAAGAGCATGTTCCTGTAGACATTGATGGGATAAGGACATTTGTAGATTTCAAAGTGATTGAAATTTTTGATGATAGCAGTCCTTATCCTGTGTTGTTAGGAATATATTGGGATTTCAACAATTCAACTGTTGTTGACCTAAAAAAGAGTAGAATGACCTTTGAGGGTAATGGCCCATCAGGGAAGAAGACTACGCATATGAGCTAGAGAACATCTACAAGATGACAACACGAAAACATGATTACATTAATCCTACAGAAGACGGAAATCTCAGCTGGTGAAGTGAAAGTGCATGTTCATCAGTTTCAAAAGAGGCATTAGAATATTGGCAGAACAGGATGTATGAAGTCTCCATAGGATGATGTCCCAGATTTACCAGAGCAGTTTGTTGGATTGGCACCGAAGTAAGTAATCTTTCAACATTTGATGGTTTGAATCACTTAGATACATTTCTAGTTGAATTTGAGAAAATTGTACCAGTACAACAGAGCATGTTGGCACTGAATGAAACCTTGAAAGTCACACCAGCTAGATGGTGGGGAGCACACAAGAGGAACACCATAGAATGGACATAGTGTCACACTTTATTGACAGTGTGCTTTTCAGACCAAGCATAAGGATGCGAAGTTCGTTACACAAGCCAGAGTTGTCCTAAGGACCACATGCGAAGTTGTGAGGAGTCCCGGGGAAACATTACTAAAGAATAATGGGTGCATAAGTTCATTAACACCTTGAATACTATGGCTATCAAATGGTATCTTCATGCAGAACTGTGCCTCATCACTACAGACTAGTATGGAATGACTTATAACTTTATAGCTACCTTCTTATCTAAAAATCAGTACCCTACAATAGATCATGCTTTACAAAATATGAGGAAAAAGGTCTTTCAGGAGGCACCTAACCATCCTTTTACCCGAGAAGGAGATGAATGGGCTGCACCTCTTCAATAGTTACAAGAGTGCTACAATATTGATGTTCATGGGGATGATGACCCTAGAGATGTAAACATTGTAGAAACTGAAGGTCACAGAGACATAGAAGGGTGTGGGATTGAATTACCCTTTGTTGGACAACCCATTAATATCAAGAAAGTTTATATTGGAACATAGTTAACACCTAAACTAGAATATGTGGGAGACTATTGGGATGATGCTACTATTAGCAAGATCACATAACTATTGCATGAATATCAAAACTTGTTTCCAACCAAGTTCATAGACAGGGAGGGCATTAAAGGGCCCATGGGAGAAATGATGATCCCCTTAAGACCAGATGCAAGACCTATCAAGAAGAGACCTTATAGACTGAATCCCAAATATAAGAAGAAAGTTAGGATTGAATTGGATAGAATGATGGAAGCAGGAATCATAGAGTCTGTTGAAGAATTTGAATGGATTAGCCCAATCGTGGTCCGAGATAAGAAGACATGAGAATTCATAATTTGCGTAGATTTAAGGAAACTTAATGATGTATGCCTACATGAACCCTTCCCTACACCCTTTACTGATGAAGTTATAGATAACGTAGGAGGAGAGGAGGTCTACTCCTTCACATATGGATTCTCAGGTTATCATCAGATCAAAATTGCTAAGGAAGATTGACATAAGACCACATTTTCAATAGAATGGGGTTCATTTCAGCACATTGTGATGAATTTTGGCTTGAAGATTGCACCAAACATCTTTTCCAGGGTGATGGTTGAAGCATTTAAGGACTTCTTACACAAGTCCCTAGAAGATTATTTTGATGATTGGACTATATTTAGCTTACTGAAAGACCATATTGAATGTTTAAGATTGATGTTAGATAAATGTAGGCAATGTTAGATTGCCCTGAATTTAAAAAAATGTATTTTCTTTTCACCCTTTGGAGTGCTACTAGGGCATATTGTGTGTAAGTGAGGATTGTTGGTAGATCCTTCCAATATTTCCATCATTTTTGATATACCTCCCCCTACTTCAATCAGACATTTGCACACTACATTGGGGAACACAAGATACTACAAAAATTTCATTAAAGATTATGCATAGATAACAACACCTATGGAGAAGATATTAAAGAAATCCATCAAGTTCCAATGGATAGAAGAATGCCATCAGAGCTTCGATGCATTAAAGAAGAAAATGGTCACTACACCAATATTGGTTTTTCCAGATTGGAGTAAGGAATTCAATGTTCATTTTGATGCATCATCCATTGCATTAGGAGAAATTTTAGCACAACCAATCTCAGGAGACATTGAACACCCCAACTGAGAGGAATTAAAATACGACTGAAAGATAAGGCTTGGATATGGTCTATGCATTGTAGAAATTTAGACACTATTTGCTGGGAGGACATTTTAAGATATTCACTGACCACTTTGCATTAAAATACTTAGTCAACAAGCCAGTGTTGGGGGGAAGAATATGCATATGGCTACTGCTATTCCAATAATACGAATTTGAGATTGTGTTTAATCTAGGAAGAATGAATAAAGTACCTAACCACTTATCCAGGTTGGAACATGGAAAGGAACCTACTAGTCTGGAGGATACACTTCCCGATGCACATTTACTGGCCATCAGGAAAGTCAGTGATCACTTTGTCGAGATAGTTCAGTTATTTTCCACAGGAATGGCACCTCGTGAGTACACAATTATTCAAAAGAAACAGTTGGTAGTCTGCGTTGCAGAATTTCAACTTATAGCTTGACAATTGTATAAGATGGGACCTAATGAGATCTTGAGGAGATGTGTTATGGAGGCAGAAAGACCACTGATTTTGGTAGAAGTACATGAAGGCATCGTAGGAGGACATTATGCATGGAAAGAAACAATGCAAAAGATTCTCATATCTGACTTTTGGTAGCCTACTTTACATAAGGATGCTAAGGAATACTATAGAGCTTGTGATGTATTTCAAAGAGTAGGAAATCCTTCTCGAAGAGAAGAGATGCCTTTGGCACCACAATTAACATTGAAATTATTTGAGAAATGGTCCACTGATTTTGTGGGGCCTATTAACCCACCAGGAAGGCACACAAGAGATAGATATATTATCACTACGACAAATTATTTGACCATATGGGAAGAAACAAGAGCAGTTAAGGACTGTAGTTCAGCTACAACTACACAATTCATTTTTGAGGATATCATAACAAGGTTTGGATTCCTGAAGATCCTCATGAGTGATCAAGGCACACATTTCATTAACAAAACTATTGAAGCCTTGACTCAGGAATTTGAAGTTCACCATCAGAAGAGTACTCCATACCACCCACAAGCAAATGGTACAATCAAAGATTTCAATAATATCTTGGAGACAACATTGACTAATATTTGTAGTGTTAAGAGAGATGACTAGGATTTAATAATTCCAATAGTATTATGGGCCTACAGAACTACTTGCAAAAATTTAACAACACAGACCCCATTTATGTTGGTATATGTCTTGAAAGCAGTGGTACCTATGGAATACTTGGTTCCTAGTTTAAGAATCATAGCATTTACAGGTATGGATGACATAGGCTTTGTTCATTACATTCTTGCACAGTTATTGGAATTGGAAGAAGACAAGTTTATTGTAGGATTTCACCAGTAGGTATAGAAAGAAAGAGAAAAGGATTATCATGACAGACACACGAGGAGAAAAGAATTTAAGAAGGGAGATTTGGTATTGTTATATGACAGCAAGTTCATGAAGCATTCAGGGAAGTTCAGGACACATTGGCTAGGACCATTTGAATTTGGTGATGTTACACAAGGAGGAGCTGCACAATTGAATATCCTTAATGGAGAATGGAAAGAAGGTTTGGTAAATGGGAGCCGGTTGAAATTGTATTATGACAACCAATTGCCTCACATATCTTAGTAAAAGTACATTGAAGAAGTGTCTAGGTACCAGGTGCAGTTGAAACTGGGTACCAAACACAAAAAAGACAGTCTACACAAGGGAGGGAGGTACTAAGAAAAAATCACAGGTTGCTCCACGTAGTCTAAAGTCGAAGTAAAAAAGAAGGTTCAGTCTTATAGTGACTCGAGACAAGTCACATGTGAGTGTTGGGGGCTTGTTGGACCTTGGATATGAAAGGAAGATAAGATTAAGGAAGAGTGGAAAAGTACAAACTGAATGGAAGATACATAAACCAAGGAAGGGTCAAAGTGGGAAAATAAGCAGAAGAGAAGGAGAAAAGGAAGGAAAATCTAGTCGTTGGAAGATACGATTGAGGAAGATAAAGCAGTAAGGAAAATGGATCGTGGAAAACTCAACAAGAGAAAGAAGACATCAACGAGTGATTTGGAGCCCCTCGTGGAAAAGAAGGAAAGATAAGTTGGTGAAGCCCTTAAAGCACGTGTTAAGTTGACCTTGGGTTTTGGAAACTAGGGTCTTGGATATAGGGTTTTGACACCTAGACTCTTTCCATGTAATGTATAAATAAAGGTCTAGGAGATTCGAGAGGGTTTCTCAATAGTTGGTTCGTTGACACTATGTTTGTAGTTGTTCATTGTTGAGTGTTGTTGTTGAGAATGATATTGAGTCTGTATTGTGAGATCTTCAGCTGGGTGCGAAGATCAAACCTGCAACTAGGTGTACAAGGAGGGACGAGAAAAAGATGGAGAGATATGCAAGCTAAGTGCGCAGATAGAAATGTATGTTTTCATATAATATATCAAGAAACATGGTTCATTGGACGTATACCTAGGGAGAGGGTGAACCACATATATATTGTTGTTCTTTGTGATTGGTGCTATGTTGTTTTCCATCTATTATACTGTTATTTCATTGTTGTGTTAGATCTGAGATATAACTTGCAAAGTAGGCTTAAGTGTGATAAAGAATAACTATATTGTTGTGTGTTGTTTCCCTGGATCCACTTTGAATTTCCTCTGGTTTTAGACACTTGTTTCCTTCAACCCCCTATTTCTACTTCGGGTGAGACTGCATTTTCTTTGCAGGTGTTTTTGAAAGGGCTAGTAGTTAGGGCTTGTTGGTGCCCTGCTAGAGTTGAACCCTGGGTTTGCTCCTGTGCCAACAAAAATACATCCTTTTACCCCATACTAGCATGTTTGTTGTGAGGATACCATATTGGGAATAATGAACTTGGAGTCAAAGTAGAGGAACCCATATGAGGTTAATGGAACGACGTCACCAAGATTCAGGTTATAACTTCCAATATTGTTTTCAATAACAAAGAAACTTCTTGTCCCAGATCTTTATGTATTTATGTTTATGTTTATGAATGCTTTTCATGAATAACTAACCCTTTAGTTGATTTTGGTAGTTATTCATATGTTGTCATAGTTTGTTCTGTGAAGTTGTTTCAGGTCAGCTTTGGGAGGAGGCTTGCAGTTTTGGAAAAAACAACAAGAAGAAGGGATCTATGACAAATGAAAGGACTTAAGCTACACATTTCAATATTCTCTCCCTTCCCTTAATTATCATTAGGTCTTCTTTGATTTGGGTAAAGTAGAAGAATTTCTATCTTTTAAGGTGTCAAGGCTCTCCCTAGTCTCTAGACCTAGATTAGGGGATTTTTCCCCATAACAGAATTAGAGACTCCACTGGGGAGTCTCTCTAGGTTTTTTTTAGGAGATTTGTTTGGTTTGATTTCTTGTTATGTTCTATAATTTTTGATCCTATAAGTGTCTTTGGTCACCTTTTAGGTGTATCCAGTTTTCTTGATCTGTATGATCACTCTGAACTTCATCTCTTTTTTGAGTTGGTGTAGCAGTAGACACACCCTGTTTTATTCCCATCACGTGTACATATGTGCTCTGAATTATCCCAGCACATGTACATCCACAGTCTGTCTGTGCACAACATACATACCGATTCTTTTGAAGTGTTTTTCAAAAAAAAAAAAATTCTTGCAGGAAACTTTGGGTCTCTCAGATCCTCTTGAGTATCGGAGACATCTGTTAACTGTTGTTGAGAGAGTTTTAAGCCTCAGATTGCTTATAAATTTGTAAATAAATCTATTTTGTTTAGTTTTCTTTGTCTCTTTTTGTCTTTTGTCAAGGGTGAAGGTGTACTTTTGAAGATTTAGGTTCTCCTTTGGATTCTGGTGAATCCCTACTCTGTAGAAGTAGTTTAGGACCTAAGTCAGCCTTTGGTTTGTCATCCATCTCTCTTGTTATGCTTTGAAATGAAAAAAATATAGTTGTTTGTTATTTTCATTTCGTAAGTCTATAAAAAGCTAAAAAAAAATGTTTGTAGTTTCCTAACTACATTTGCATGTTACTTTGCATGTTTGTTTGATTGTAGTAGCTTAGGTTGTTTTTTTTATAAAAGAAACGAGTTCTCAACCCAAATTTCCTTCTTATATTATTCCTTGAAAGTTTAAGTAGTTGCATTACATTTGAAACGAAAAAGCATTCTAGGATAAATTGCATAGTAGGATCTTGGTTTTCATTTTGAAAAGTTTGCACCTTGAAAGTTAAAAGAGAAAATTATTCACTTGTAGAACGTAGTTTTCTTTCATTTACTTTTAAAGAGAAATGTTCTAAAAGTTAATTTAACTCTTCTCTTTTGTCTCTCAAATAACACCATGAGTTTCACTACCGTACCCTCAGTAATAAAGCCACTAAAATCAATGCTTAATGTTAAAATCAATTAGAATTTTTTGTTTATAGGGAAAATGAATTATACTAGGCTTTAGGTGTGGAGAGGAAACTCTTCAAGGCCACTTAAATAAACTTAAGAGTCTAATATAGGGAGCGTAAAATTCTAGTGTCGTAAAAGTTAGTTGGGACCCCCCTCTAACACTAGGGATAAACACAAGGTCACATGAGGAAAGGTAGAGGAGATAACCCCTATAAAGCTGGACCACGCATAGTTGGGATCCAATTTGAGGGTTAGTCTTGGGATTTTGTTGACCACATTCGATTATGGAGATTCATAGACCTAGAGGCTACTTGGGATCCTTAGTTGTATTCCATACCATTTTCCTTTGGCACCCTTGAAAGGCTTCAGACATAGCTATCCTTCTCATATGATCAACTCGACTGTCAATTGTACTCGCCTGGTAACTGATTGCAAGTTGGAAACCTAGTTTTATTTTATACGGACTCACACAGGTGATTGCGAGGGTATACCGTGGTAGCTAGGATAGATGTTTCTGTGTTAAAGTTACACTTGCACCAATAATTTTATCTAGTGTTGTTCGGTGTAACTATTATTCCTTCCATTCTATTGATTACTTGATTTACCTTTAGGTACATTGTAGAGTGTGCTTGGTGATTCTCCCTAGATTTACCTTAGAGTGTCGGTTGATCATTTCATAAAGTGGAAGATCAATGTTACGAGGAAAATATCTCTATGACACGAGGTAAACCACAATAGAAGGAAATGAATGCAGAAATAAACTCTAATATCAAGTATGCTATATAAAAAAATATGCTAACAAGACAAGATAAATATCCTATCTCGTCCAGACGTTCGATGAAGTCCATCATTGAGAAATCGAATCAAAGCAATATACTTGCAACTTGTCCTCAACAACCAAGATACGCAAGCATATGGTGATAATAGATAAAGTTAGCACATTCAATAGCATATCCATCAATATTCATAACAAATATTCCCATTGAATAACAATTCAAATATTTGCAAGACATTAATTGGATGAGAAAAGAGTATTTATATTAAAATGTAATCAATAGAAGTGTATGAATAACAAAATTCCATGTCGATAGGTTCATAACCGAGAAACTAAGTCCTTTTCAATTGGGCCTCCACCACTTCAATCCTCCACCAAAGGAAAGTTCATATAAGAGAGACAATGAGGTTCTCCATCAGGTAGGGAAGAGCTTGGGGGATGAACAATGTGTTTAGACTTAAAAGGATAAAGGGATGCAAACTCAATATGAAGTAAATAATTTCTCCAGAGTAACTTTGCTCTCAAAGTTGAATTCTTCTGTCCTTTTCCATAGCATGGATATGGCCCATATATAACCTTCAAATGGAACTAAAGGGTAGAGTCAGAACATTTCCATTATATGGAAGGTCAAGGATCATGGATCTTGTGACATGACATGGAAACCCAACACCATTTTTTAATTTTGGATAAAAAAACCCGATGTACGCAGGCTGTAATGGTGCAACCTGCATATACACATATTGTATAATAGTTAGGGTGTGTATATGTGGAAAATTATTATTTTTATCTCTAGGAACTACAAAAAAGGGACTTCAAGTATGCATAGAGAAATTAAAAAAGGATTTTGAGCAAATTTGCTAGGGTGAGCCAAATATTGCTATAACAGATGCCCCCTAACGTGTGAGTTCATAGGAGTATCTGCAATGGTCAAAATACATTATAATACCCAAAAGTGGAGTAATGGAGACCCATCTAGAGGAACTAGTTGCTCATGAGAATATTACAATCTGTACTAACTTTGCGCACATGACTGCCAATTTGAATTACACCGTCGATCCATGTGAAAATATACCAAATAGTTGTTCATGGCCATGAATAGGAAATACAAAGGTGGATAAATGACATAGTCTATCATAGTCATGAAAAAGTCCCATTAAAACTAGTCTCAAAATCAATATGAAGATATCTATATACAATGGAGTACAATCTTATCTCCCATGATCACTGAAGTCACATAGGTACTTGTCCAATGAAAGATATCAATAGATCTGGAAAGTTGTGACTATGAACTGATGTCTTCAAGTCTTATACACGATCCACCAAAGGTGCAAGTCTACATCATGTGAATAAAGCAGTTGAGGTCGAACACAATGAGACTTCGTTTGATTACCGGTCATTAAGGTATACCGTTAACAAATGCAAGATCGCCTACTAATAATGAAAGTAGGTATCAATGCACTGAGTACATTCCCACAAGTGTGAATAAATGTGTTGAGGTCGAACACTTGAAGAATCCATCGATCAAGAGACATTTATGTATTCCCAACTTTCGATGGCAAGAGAACCTGCCACTAATGACTGCAAGCCTCTAGGTACTCATAGGACTCTAGGTCTCATTTCCAGAATAGATGGGATAAATTCGATGGAAGGAGACCCACTGAAAGGAGAGAATTAAGGCATCTCTCATCATTTCACATGAGGTACAAAGCATGATCTTCATGATTTGGAGGAACTTGAATGAAGAAAATGTTCACGAACCAACGACCATGTGCGTCTTTCATGTGCACCAAATGCAAGCGGTACACAAAAAAGACCCTATGAATAACAACCAATAAGGACAACTTTTGACAAAGGAGAGGAAACCACCAATAAGGATAATGTCATCCAAGACACTACATGAATCCCAATGTGTGAATGTATTTCTTGTTGTCGAACACAAGGGAAACCCCCCAGTCAATGACTAATGATGAAATGTCGAATGTTGGGTTTAAGGTTACTTGCCAATGATGAAAGTAGGACTAGGGTGCATGATAAGACTACAACTTCATGTAACTTTGAGACACATTGAGGGTATGGACGACATGCAAAGTCAAGAGTTCTAAGAAATGGTCGACATAGGCTGATAGACATCCTTTGAGAAAGGGCATGAGACATATGGAAGACTCTAGCAACATAGATTCAATGATGAAACTTTGTGATGCAGGAGGCACCAATCAAAATATCCATAGGTATTGGAAGAGTAACCAGTTGGGAGAGTAAACTCTAAGTAATGAGGTCAGATTCCTAAGGTCATGCTGAACCCAAAATTTTAATGACAAGTGGACTCAAAAGTTTTTTCTCCGTTCAAAGGCAACACGACTCCTGCCAATATAAGATAATATTCTTTTCCTTCCCGTCTTCTTTTGTTTTTTCATAGTCAAATGAATGCTATGATACACAGGAGGAAATGAGTGTCGCTAGTAAGAAACTAGTTCCAATAGTGAAACATACCTATGCTCAGTGCAAGGAGGTACATGCAGTATATAGACACTCGGGGGAATGTTTCCTCTTGGGTTATAGGGTGTCAAGTTTCAAAGGATATAAATAAGTCTTTTCTTGGCTGATGATGCAAATTGTTGAGGTGATAGGATTATAATGTGAAAGCAAGAACCGACAATAGGCTCAATACTGCAAGCAAGAGAATGGGATGCAATTACAACTTAACACCAAAAAATGTCCTTTTCTCATAAATTTAGTGTACTTGGTTTGAAAAAAGGGGTAAACTTACACCAAATAGACATCCTTTCAAATCCAATTTATGAGTGTGAAAGAGACAAGTTCACTCGAAAATCTTTTCACTTTATGAGAGAGTCTCAAAAGAGATTAAATTAGACTTGTTGGGAGTTTTCTAAGCGACATGTCACGGGGGAGGCCAGGGATCCCATGAAAGACTTCTGTGAAAGGTTAGCAAATTACGAACAACTAACACAAGCTTGGAAAAACCCAAAGCCTCCCAAGTAGAAGGGGATAAAATACTCGCAGAGATTACCTTATCAATGATATATCAGAGAATGCCCCTTATTTGAAAGCACATAGAAGAAGGAATTTGATACCCCACCAGACCATCCCAGTCAAAGGTAACCTCCCTAATACTTGGAGGGAGTGTACTTGGGGAGAGTACAATGCTCTCTTGTTCATAAGGTAAATGAGTAGAAATTTTAATGACATGGTCAAAATATGCCTCACTCCTCAAAACAAGAGTGGTGTCAAGAGAGGATTGCATTGGCGTGACTGCTGTGTCATTCAAATAAGAAATAGAATGCTGGGATACTAAAGACAACTCTGAACTTGAAGGGTTATCAGATAAGGACTGTGCTTCTTATAAAACAACAGTAGTAGGGAACAAGTGAGTTAAATGACCTCCTTTGCAAAGCCTACAAAGAACTTGGGCTTACATCCTATACGTCGATGCTTCTCAATCATATGAATTCCCCCAACATCACTCATAATTGTTGGTGACATGCTCCCAACATGACTGGAAGAGGCTACTGGTTCCTCCCCCACATGATGTACAAAAGTTGGCAATGATTATTGATCCTAGTTGACTGTGGTTGGAGATGTGGTGTCAGTATGAATTATGGTGACTAGAGTTGTTCCCCCAACATGACTTGTAGCAAATGGATTGATGGCAATAGTTGGTTGTGGAATTTGAGACCAAGGTCCCAGGAAAGATTGGTTTTTAGAAATTGTAGACTAGGATGGGTTCTGGTCTACACGTTGTCCTTGCTCGGTAGGGTAGTATCCTCCTCCAACTTGATTCATAGAGGTTTGTAAAGGAATCATCACCAAAGAAAATGTTTACGAAGAGAAAATGTCGTGACAAGGGTTACTTAGGTGAGAATATATATTTCCCCTAGACAAAGGGATTATGTGAAGGGGGTATCATGTACTATAAAGCTAACTATCTTGTACTATAAAACAAACTCCTTCCATATGAAATACTAGAGGATAGATGGAGGTCCATCATGGGAAAAGTGTTTGTAGGAACTGGCATAGCGAATGAAGGATATACGGTCGGGGTGTAATAAGTAGAATAACCACCTATTTGAGCACTTTCTCTTGGAAAAGTGAAGATAGGATTGGATCGGTAAGAAAGAATATTCCAACCTCCCATTATGAGAGTCAGTTGAGGGATATGAATCCCATAAAACTAAGATGTAGAAAAAGGAGTCATCATGCCCCCAGATCCAAAACTATGATTCATATAAGAAGGTGTGGGAGAGGATGGAAAGGGTGAAGCCATTTTTGGCATATCAAGAGGAATATGATTGGAGACCCAAGGTATTGACTGAGAATCATGATTTTTCATAAAATTATGAAACACAGAGGTATTTGTCCCCATGAAATGAGAAATTTCCATGGGGGATGTAGCGATAAATGAGGGAGTCAAAGGGACTTCACTATCCATAATAATCAAAACTCACAATGCAATAAAAAATCTTAAGTTCAACTAATAATCAAATATCACATCAAAATAAACAAAAGGCCAATATGCACACAAACAGGATAAAGTGGATAAAAGGTACCTCCCTCCCTAAAGTAGGTATGCCTTTCCCAAGAGGGGCCTGAGACTCCCTTCAAAAGATCAAATGTATCATAATCAGTTATAAGGGCTCTTGTGGGATTAATAACTAGTCAATCAGATCCCCCTAAAGAGGTAATGCTCCATAAAGGCTATGTGTTGTCCGACCCTTATTTGACCTAGGTTACCTATAGAATAACCCCTGCAAGTAACCTATGTGGTACCTATGTCAAGCAACTAAGAAACCACGATATAAACGATGCACAGGCAAACAGTCATAAGTCAGGTCCACCGTATGGGCAGGGAAACAGAGCCCAAAACCTCTAAAGCACTGCCTCTCACAGAGGTAAAGGTACTATCAATATCCCCATAAATATATTTGACACTAATAAGGTATTGGGGGGATATCCCCTCAACCAACGTCATGCGACCTCATGCTTAACTCTGGTGTAAGAGAATCCTTTTGATGTTTCCAATTATACAATGGATTTCACCACTCCCTTAGTTAGACACATATGTTGATTTCATATTCTTGGAGAATTTTACTCACAAAATGCTATTCCAAGGCTCTAAATCCTAAGCTAGTTTGTGCACCCTAAAAATAAAATTGTTTCGAATCAATTTTAAATTTATCAGCGTTGCTTTTAGTGGCCTTGCTTACTCAAAAAGGTGCAATCATGAAACTGATGATGTTATGACTCAGCAAGTAAAATAAATGAATATGAATAAAATGCAAAGTCCTAACTTCAATTCCCAATAAATGATAATCTTTTGAAAATGCAATTTTCAATTTAATTCTGCAATTCAAAATAAGATGCAATATTTCCATACATGTACTAAGATCAATGATAGGAACCCAAAAGATCAAATGGAAACAATGCAAAATGTTTATTATTTTTTTATTTTCAATATAAAAGAATGAAAATGCAATGACTGAATAGTAGCTTGATATAAAGATTCTACTGTATGTAAACAGAGATAAACCAAGTAGGATATCAAGAAGAAAACACCTAGCCCAATATGAAATGACAAGCAATGAAAATGATGATGAGAAAGGCACCACCCAAAAATTCAACCAAAGAAAGGTTTCCTATCTCTCTTCGGGAACTTAACGATCATAACAAAGACCTAAGAAGACTCAGCAACCATCAAAACTTACCCAACAAGCATCTTATATATAATGATAAAGATAGGATAAAAACAAATTTAGGGAACCTGAACAAACTCATCAACCAAGAATACAACGATTTTTCAAGAGAAAATTGTGTATATATGCTTCCTACAGAATGAAAACATGCATATGTATTCGACTATCAGGAAAAAGCCCGTGTATATGTATTGAAACATTGTCAAGTTAAGGTTAAAGATAAGAAACTCAGACTCAAAATGAACATAGGATGTCAAGCAATAAGATGACAAGAAACTCAATATAAACGAGAGAAATTAAAGGAGAAAAACACTCCAAACCCTAAAAAGAAGATTATTTCCCTAGTATGGTCGCTAATTCTATTACGAGAAAAATATCTCTATGGCATGGGGTAAACCACAACAGATGAAAATGACTGCAGGAATCAAATCTAATATCAAGTATGCTATATAAACAAATATTCTAACAAGACAAGATAAAGAGCCTACCTCATCCAGACATTTGATGAAGTCCACCGTTGAGCACTCGACTCAAAGCAATATACCTGCAACTTTTCCTCAACAATCAAGATACACAAGCATATGGTGATAATATATAAAGTTAGCCCATTCAATAGAATAATCCATTAATATTCATAACAAATATGCCCATGGAATAACAATTCAAATATTTGCAAGACATTAATTGGATGAGAAAAGAGTATTTGTATAAAAATGTAATCGACAGAAGTGTATGAATGACAAAATTTCGTGTTGGTAGCTTTGGAACTGAGAAACTAAGTCCCTTCGAGCTGGTCCTCCACCACTTCAATCCTCCACCAAAGGAAATCTCATATAAGAGAGACAATGAGGTTCTCCATCAAGTAGGGAAGAGCTTGGGGGCTGAACAATGTGTTCAGACTTAAGAGGATAAAGGGATGCAAACTCAATATGAAGTGAATAATTTCTCCAGAGTAACTTTGCTCTCAAGGTTAAATTCTTCTCTCCTTTTCCACAGCTTGTATATGGCCCATTTATATCATTCAAATGGAACTGAAGGGCCGATTTAGAACGTTTCCAGTATATGGAAGGTCAAGGATCATGGATCTTGTGATGTGACATGGAACATTGGCACCATTTTTTAATTTTGGGCACAAAAATTGATGTGCATGGGTTGTAATGGTGGAACCTGCATATACACATGTTGAATAATAGTTAGGGTGCATATATGTGGAAAAATATTATTTTTTTCTCTGGGAATTGCAAAAAATGGTCTTCAAGTCTACATAGGGAAATTAAAAAGGCATTTTGACAAACATTGCATAGAGTGAGGTAAATCTTGCTATAACAATCAACAACTCCAATGTTCATGTAGGCTCCAGGGCCTTCTACCGATAAATTTGGTGCCACCGCCGCCACCACTGAGGCAAAGGTTAGATGAATATGGTTCTTTTAAAGGTATTGGGCCACAAGAAATTGTCCCCGATCTTGTTCTTAGATAATAAATTCTTGCACTAGAGGAGACTATCATTTTCGACCTTGAAACTGAAGGCTTCAGGCCCATAAACCCTCTGATCACTGATATTTCAGTGCCAATCCTTGTTCAGGTAGTCCCTCTTGAGGTGACTTCTTTTGGTTTTCATCTCCTTAGGCGATTGGATATGGAAGTGAGTAATGCTAATTCTACTGGGAGTCCTCATACTCCCATCCCAACCACGGGTGGAGGGGGCATCGTACCTCCTCTGCCACCTTCACTTACAAGGAATACCTCTAGGCATATACCTACCACTTCTAGTAATGACACAGTATCTTCCATGACTTCGATCATTGTTCATACTTCCACAGTACAAAATACGTCTGACGCTCCTTTCACATATGGGATGTTGGGTTTTGATACAATCTCGACTTTAACTTACTCTACTTTACAGACCATTGGTCTAGGGGAAGGGATTTATAATTCTCCCTTGCAAGGATAACTCAGGGGAACTTCTGGTCCATACAATGTAGTCCCTTACAGTGGGGGTCATATCCCTCCTCCATCCCGTTCACTCAGAGGTGATTTTTAGCAACCATATGGTCCTAGTGCTAGTTCTAGTTTGTTTAGTGGAGGGATTCAAGGGCCTTGGTCATTTATGACTATGGTTGGTTCTATTCCTTTCTCTTTATTTGTTTTTTTTGGAAATAACACTTTCTTGTCGTCCACATTTTCTTTAGGGGGAAACCCCTTTCTCAATCAACCTACCCCATGGAAGGATTTTTTCCTTCATAGGGAGTGATGATAGGAGCCTTCTCCTCTCAAGGTATTGGAAACCCCTAGCAGGGTTTTATACCTCTACAAGGGATGTCAATCGGGGGAAACCCCTCCCATGCTCAGTGGAACCATGGGAAAAGTTTAGTTCCTATGCTAGGAGGATCAATTGGGGGAAATCCCAACCAAGATTTTTGGAATACTATGCAAGAAGAAATCTCTACACAAGGTATGTCATCAATGTTTTTGAATCCTTCGATGATGTAGAATAGTGCACAAAACCCTTAGATTGGCCAAGGAAACCTTATTTTTTACCAGAACTCTGGTCAACACACAGGCTTTTCCTAGAAACCTGGTTCTTGCCAAAATCAAGGTTCATCTTTTCCTTTAAATCCGCCACAACTTAGGTTACCATTTCTTGAAAGTATTCATCTTCCATAATTTTCAAGGTTGTTAATTGATCCTATTTGTTATGATCCACATTGGCCTCCCATGCCAACTAAATTTCCCTTAGACATACCAAAATTTGAGGGCAATCCTGGAGAAGATCTGGGTGATCATGTTACAACTTTTCACTTGTGGTGCTCCTCTAACTTGTTGAATGACGACTCTATCAAGTTATAATTGTTTCAATACAATCTCATAGGGGGTGCTAC
Organism: Picea abies; assembly: GCA_900067695.1. Taxonomy (NCBI): domain Eukaryota; kingdom Viridiplantae; phylum Streptophyta; class Pinopsida; order Pinales; family Pinaceae; genus Picea; species Picea abies. Next base: position 4,948 of record CBVK0100848412.1, on the reverse strand, counting down.
GAAGTGGTATTTTGATCTCAATGGCTCGAATTATGCTTAATTTAATGATCTGGAAATGGTTTTCCTAAACCATTTTTAGTTACTGATGAGATATAATGTCGGCACATAGTTGCTGGACAATTTTGAGAAAATAAGGTCATCCATATGTTCGATCATATCCAAGAATGGCATCGCCAAAATATCTTCATCAAAGTAAAGGTCCCTCCTATATTTTTTCTCGAGTGGTTCCTGAAATATTTAGTGCCTTGTGTCTCCAAATATGTTGCAACTTTTAGAGTGTTTTATAAGGAAGAGGCTATAATGAGGGCTCAAAAAATGGAATTGATTTACTCTCAATATGGCATGTTGTACAAGATTCTTCTTGACACACCGCAGTCAAACTTTGTCTTGACCAAACCAAATTTTGGGCCTCATGTTGATGGTATAATAGGCTCAACAAAAAACAATCCCATAGATCAATTGTCTAACCAAATGAAACATTTTTTACTACAACAGATTATGGAAAGTAATATTATAGTATGACTACCCCCGCCACCCACGCATAAGAAGTACATAGTGTGCAGATGAAAAACCCCAAGGAGAACTAGAATTCTAAGGGGAAAAGGAATAGTAAAGAAAAGAAGGGTAAGGGGGATAAAAAGGCTTCTAACAATGCTGGTGAGGGAAAAAAACGAGAAGAAAAAGGTTAATTTTATGTTTAATCTTTGCGCGGATGATCACTTGACTCATCAATTCCCTCGGCTTGAGGAAGCCAAAAATATTTTGGCATAGTATAAGCTTGTTGTGTTAACTAACCCTTTCCCTCAATGGAAGAATGTGGCACAAGCTTCCTCATCCATAATCATGACTGGGGAAATTAGGGTGCCCCCACACTTAATTCTATTATTAGAGTCGCAAATGTATACATGATGAGGTCAAATTCTCATATTTAGACTAGGGATCATGATTATAGAATTCCTAAATCTATTGATAAGAGAAAAGAATATTCTAAACCATCGCCTCCTCTTCATATTGATAATACCATGGGAGAAAGAACGAATCACATTACTAAATGTGCATTTAAGAAAGCTTCTTATAATCCAAATGAAAGGGCTACCCAAAACTATTATGTAGTTGAAGATATTGCGCAAATCCCTTGTGCGATGTCTTCTTTGAAAGTTCTCCATAGTTTCCACTCACAGAGAAAAGAATTATTGTTTTCTTTGGGTGTTGTTGAGATATCTAACTCAGGATCTATCATTTTTGAACCTCCTAATCGTAAACCTCATTTTCCTTACCACATTGCCTTCTATATAGTAGTGGTTTGCGCCACAAAATTGTTGACATGGAATATTTTTTGCATGGTTGTAGATGAGGGTGCATCAACTTGCATGATGTCATTGGCATGTTGTAAGGATATTGGTCAACCTGATTTTTCTTTGTCTCCTACATTGTTAATTTTGTTTGAGGATCGTTCATTTTGACCGCATGGCATAATCCCCTCCTTCCCCATGTAGTTGGAGGGAAACAATGTGTGTGTCCAGGTCGAAGTAGTTGATGTGCCTCTCGACTACAACCTTTTGTTGGGATGAAGTTGGGCTTATGCAATGACAATGGTTGTATCCTATGTTTTCTGGTACTATGTTTTCCTCATGAAGGCAGGATAGTAACCATTGATCAGTTATACTTCTCTCATCCTAACCCTTCATTGGGGGCATCCACAGTCTCAATGATTGATAAACCATAGAAAGGTGTCGTCAAATTAGGTGTTAGATTGTTTCCATATTTGATGGGTACTTTTTATTTTCCACCACCTTCGAATGATGTTAAGTTTATTTCATTTGTCCTTGATCAGCCTAAGGCTACGATCTTCCAAGTAGATTCTTCTTGAATGACTTATTTTAATGAAACGTGGACTTTACCTTCCCCATTGGCTTCGATGGAAGGGGTAGGGAATCTGTTGGGCTCTAAAGATGTCCTAAAATATAACCTCTATGTATCATCCGAAGGTAGGTGTTGGCACAAGCGTTTTACTTGTTGCCTACGTAGGTTATTACCTTTCATTTTCAATAACTATCCTCCAGAGATGCAACCCTTGCAAAGGGACATAAATTGTAGCAAAAGGAACGACAGTTATTCCATTCAAATGAACAACATGACCTGCAAAAGGAACATCAATCGTAACAAGGGAAGGACAGTCGTTATATTGGGCTGAACTAATGTTGTATTAATTAAGTTGTAGTACTTGCCCAACTATCTAATTTGTCAATTCGAGGTTCATAAACTTACAAAGAACACACAAAGTATATGTAATATTGAAGCGAGACTAATCTAATCTAATATTTAAGATACAACTGAAATTGAATCATTAATCTAACACATGATTGAAATTGAATCATTAATCTAATGCAGGAAATTGAAACACATGATTGAAATTGAATCATTAATCTGATGCAGGAAATTGAAACACATGACTGAAATGAAATTGCATAAATGAAATTAATCTAGGAATGAGAAATTGCATGAAGGAAATTAATCTAGGAATGGAGAACTACATGAAGGAAATTAATCTAGGAATGGAGAACTACATGAAGGAAGAGCATATACAACATGTGAAGAGTTGAATGACACAACAACATATGTGAGCTCATACCAATGAAACAATCTTACATTACAATAACCAAATCAATCTTCATAACATAATAATGAAAGAATGGAAACCAAAACTATGAATCAAAGCTAAGAATCCCTTTCTCTTTGAAACCCTAATGACTACCATTAATGACTACTCTAATAACTCTAATTACCCCCTGATGAAGAGAGAGCACTCTCTTTTATACATGAGAGCCTTGAAGATAAGATAACCATCTCATAATTACGGATCCACTATTCTCTCAACTATTTTCCCATTATTACAAAATATAATCCCTTCAAATCCTCACACATATCTCTCATATATCTTGGATAAGATATTTCAACCAAATCTCCATGATATTCTCCTTAGAATGGGCTTGAATTATCTCCTCAAATATTGAAATGGTGGAGGAAGTGTTTGAGAAGTCCTTTTGAATTAATTCTTCTCATATTCCTACACATTACAAAGATCACACATTTTTGAGATATATATGAAAACATGTCGATTTTCTAACATTTAATCAAAAATTCCCTTTTAATACTAAAATGAATAAAGTGGAAAATAATAAGGTGAAACCCAAATGTATTTATGAAAATGATTTCATGAAAAGTTAATGGGGCGATGAAATGTGAAGAATAATGAAGGGAAAGGTGGATGAAAATAGGACATTTCTGAGCCCCAACATACCCCCAACTTAACTTGTTGCATGTCCTCATGCAACCATGCATGGATCTTCTCAAGAAATGTTGGCATCTGAATGTTGGATTTGATTGATGATAATAAATGTTTCTAGGATGGGATTTACATGATTAAAAACTGACATTTTTCATATAGTTGGTTCTTGTGTGACAACCATGAATATGAAAAATGTTGGTTCTTGTGTTAACAACATTCATTTCATTATTTGTTCTCTTTCTGTTATGATAAAAAATTTCCCATATTTTTACTGGAAAATATATGCTATCAATGTGCATAAGGAAACATCCCTGAGTATAAGAAATCCTTTTTTTTATATATATTTATGAATCATGCCAATATGTATAAAAATGCTTATGAATCAAAGTGCAACAGAGTATCGTTGGAAAAGAAATGTTCATAAATGGTAAATGAGACGAAAAATGGAATGATGTTAAAGGAAAAGTGGAGTGATTATAGTGAATAAAGTCCCCTACCCCCCAACTAAACTGGTTGCATGTCCTCATGCAACATGGCATAAGTTGTAGAAGTGAAAAGGAAAGGGAACTTGGTGAGGGAATTTTCCAAATTATTCACCGCTAGCAGTTGAGGAATTACATGATTAAAGTTTAGAAAATAACATACCTCCACTTACCCAAAATGTTGATGAACTATACAATAGGAATATGGATGATGCGATTGCTAGAGCATGGAATATGTCACTGCTGCAGGATCATATGAAAAGTGAATGTTGCTATAGCTACAACTGCTATCTATTGGATCAAAGAATGTGAAGTGGAGGAATCTAAAGTGTCGCTGAATGAATCATGGAAAAGAGGAAGTATGAAAGTGGAACCATGGTACTCTCATATAGCTGAAAAATATTATTGCAACTGTTGATGGATTCATGAAAAAGTTTATAGTATTCAACCGCTACTAAACCCGATGGTACAATTCTAGTCATGTGAATGCATGTGTCAATGTCGAGCATGAAAATAAGTCATTTTATTACCAACCATTGATGAATTTCGTTAACCAGTGTGAGGAAAACTCACCATTGATGTCAATGAGTGCCAAGGTGCCAAAGTAAATCTTGCAAAGTGCAAATGAATGAGATAATGTCGAGCCACTTGCAAGATCTGACAATCAAGGGACATTTATGTATTCCCATAATTTTCAGTGAGAGAACTTTCCATTAAGGCATGCAAGCCTCTAGGTACTCAAATGGACTCTAGTATATATCCCAGATAAGGTGTTGAGGTTGATGGGACAAGACTTGTTGAAAGGTGGGCCTTAAGGAATCCCACATCAGTCAACGTGAGTTCTGATAAAAATATTGGTAGGAATACAAGAAATATCTCAGTAGCAACAGTGTTTATGTCATGGCAATGTAGTCATGGAAAGGGATCTGGATAGTTTTATTGACAAGGCAAAATGAACTGGAAAAGATAAAGAGATGTATGCGACTCAGAAATATAGGCGTGTGTGAATTCATGAAGGATAAGGAAATGAAATATGGGCTTCAACATAGAGATGACCAATGTGCTTGGAAGGAAAAATGTGGGTAAACATTCATGACGCAAATAGGTTTATGTGTAAAAACAAACGTCATGATGTTTACGATGAGTAACAACTCCTTCAAGCAGTCAATGAAGTATG
>CBVK0100848410.1:0-12498 GCA_900067695.1 Picea abies | reverse complement strand
ACCGAGATCTACACTCTTTCCCTACACGACGCTCTTCCGATCTCACCTACTTATCAACAGACTGATGGAGAGAGTACTCCCGTGTGGACCATTTTCTTTGACGGTGCCAGTACCAAAGACTCAGCAAGTGCAGGTGCATTTTTTATTTCTCCTTCAAAAGAGGCTATGCATTTGTCTTTTAAGCTTGAGTTCAAAACTACTAACAATATAGCAGAGTATGAGGCTTTGTTATTGGGATTAAAATCTACCAAGGAAATGGGAATCAAAGGACTAAAAGTGTTTGGATACGCGGAGTTCATCATACAATAAGTGAATAGTACTTTCCAAGAAAAACATGTCAGATTGAAAGCCTATAGGGATGCGGTATGGAAAATCAGGGACTCATTTTCCATTTTTAACATTTCTTATGTACCCAGAGCTATGAACATCTTGTTGATTCCCTTGTTGTTTCAACCAGTGTGTTTATTCTTCCTATGCCTCCCAGACTCAATTATGAAATCCAAGTCAAATATAGACCATCCCTGCCTGACAATATTAAATATTGGAAATTTTTTGAAGATGATGATGAGCTTAGTAGATTTCTCCGGGTGGTAGATGAATTTTCTGATATGCATATTGACCAGAAAAATCAAAATGTATAGGAATCCAAGAATCCTAAGCTAAAAAAAAAATGGGTCAACATGATATCATTCAACTGCCCAACAATTGTATACCTCAGGGTTTGGTGCCTCTTGAGAATCTTTTCGATCATAATGATGTCCCTTACAAACCTGATAAGAAGGAGAAAGATCTTGCTGTCTGTGAGCACAATATAGGAAGCCAAAATCATCCTAAATTCATAAATCTGTCCATTGAATTAACCGTTGATCAGAGGTCTAAATATTGCAGCATTATGAAGGAATTCGTTGATGTTTTTGCCTGGAAATATAGTGATCTGAAAACCTATGACCCTGAGGTAATTCAAGATAAGATTCCCCTCGAGAAAGACACCATCCCTTTCAAACAAAAAATGAGACCTATCAGTCCTCTCCTATTGCCAGTAATTGAAAGAGAAATAAAAAAGCTTCTTGGTGCCAAAATTATAATCCCTTTAAGATACTCTAAATGGATTGCAAATCTAGTGATAGTGAGAAAGAAAAATGGTGAGATCAGGTTATGTGTTGACTTTAGAAACCTAAATAAATGCTCAAAGAAAGACAACTATCCCCTACCTAAGATGGAACATTTGTTGCAAAGAATTTCAGGGGCCATTGTCATGTCTTTCCTAGATGGTTTCTCAGGCTATAACCAGATTTATGTACATCCTGATGACCAAGAAAAAACTACCTTTACTACTCCTTGGGGTACCTTCATGTACGCCAAGATGCCATTCGGCTTGATGAATGTCGGGGCCACTTTTCAGAGGGCTATGGACATAGATTTTGTTAGAGAAAAGGACAAGTTTTTCCTCATCTATCTTGATGACATCACAGTTTATTCCAGTAGTCATGAAGAGCACCTGAAGCATCCGAAAATAGTATTTCTAAAATGCAGACAGTTCGGGATTTCATTGAACCCTAAAAAGTCTCAATTTTCTCTCAAGAAGGGAAAGCTCCTAGGCCACATCGTTTCAGTAGAAGGTGTGAATTTTGATCCATCTCGGGTGGAAGCAATTCAGAGGTTGTGCATACCAAGGTCAAAGAAGGATATCCAATCTCTACTTGGTAAGATAAATTTTGTCAGAATATTTATTCCAAATTTTTCTGAGTTAGTGAAACACATAACTTCTATGCTTAAAAAGGGGTCTGAGATAAAGTGGATAGACAATACAAGAAGTTCATTTCAGGATATCAAACAGGCTATCATGGAATCACCCACTCTAATCAATCCGGATTACACCAAGAACTTCTATATTTTTTCCTTTGCTTCCTATGACACGGTGGCAGCAGTCTTGTTACAAAAAGATGATGAAAGTCTTGATCACCCAGTGGCCTTTTTCAGCAAAACACTCAGAGACACTGAACTAAGGTATGATCCTATAGAAAAAAAAGCTTATGATCTCATTAAATCGTTAAAAGCTTTCAGAATTTATATCCTCCATGCAAAGGTTATCGCCTATGTTCCTTCAGCCTTTGTGAAGGATGTCTTGAATCAACTCGATATTGATGGGAAGAGAGCTAAATGGATCGCAAATCTAATCAAGTTCGACATAGAAGTGAAGCCCACTAAGCTGGTAAAAGGCCAAGGCCTTGCCAAGCTTTTGATGAAATAAAACTGTGATCTTTTGGACATGAATTTCATCGGGGAAAGTTTAGCAAGTTTGCAGACAGAGGCAGTGGTAGAAGGACAACATAACGACCAACAGGTGGACGAGAATTTGTTTTTGTGTAAGTGGTATTCAGGTATTATTCATTTTTTACAGAAGTTGGAAGTTCCTCCTGAACTTAGCATGACTCAAGCCTAAGCCCTTAAGCTCAGAGAAATTAAATTTTGCATTAATAATAATCTTTTGTATTGGAAAGATCCTGTGGTTTACTACTAAGATGTTTGGACAAAGAAGAATCAATTGAAGTCATCCATCAGTTTCATTCAAGTATCTGTGGAGGCCACCATTACTGGAAGACCACAACTCATAATATTTTAAGGGATGGGTATTATTGGCCTTTTCTTTTTTCAGATGTGTGCACATTTGTGAAATCTTGTGATAAATGTCAAAGATTCACAGGAAAACAACAACTAAAATCTCTGCCCCTGAGACCTATTGTAGTGAATGGACCTTTTCAACAGTGGGGTTTAGATTTCATAGGAGAGATTAATCCTTCATCTAGTGGTCAACATAAATGGATCTTGGTAGCCACTGACTATTTTACAAAATGGATAGAGGCAATCCCCACTAGAAATGACACTCATCAGGTCGTCATGAGATTTCTCTATGAGAACATCCTGAGCAAATTCGACTGCCCAAAAAGGCTAGTGACAGATAATGCAACAACTTTCAAAGATGATGCATTGGTTGACATGTGAAAATTAGCGGGAATTCAATTGGTACACTCTACTTCCTACTACCCTCAAGGTAATGGCCTCGCCGAGTCATCCAATAAGAGTCTAATCAGAATCATTAGAAAGTTGTTGGAGGAGAATCAAAAGAATTGGGATTCTAAACTAAAGTTTTCTCTTTGGGAAGACAGAGTAATTAACAAGAAATCCATAGGAACTTCTCCCTTCAAACTGGTCTATGGCACTGATGCCATTTTCTCTATTCAGCTAGTTTTGCCAGTGGCCAAGTTTTTTTAGGAGGAACAAACTGAATCAAATGATATGATAAGAAGAATGCTTGACTTGGTAGAATTGCAGTAGGTCAGAGAAAAGCTAGTGGATAAATCAGAGGCTCATCAAAAGAGGATCAAGGATATTTTTGACAGAAAAGCAAAGGTGGATGATTTTCAGGTTGGTGACTAGGTTCTGAAGTGGGATTCCCTCAGACAAGATAAAGGCAAGCATGGCAAGTTTGACTCTTTGTGGATCAGGCCTTTAATAATAACTCAAGTACAACACAACAACACCTTCAGTCTACAAAGTCTGGAAGGTGAAGAAATGTTTGGTGGCCCAGTTAATGGGTGTTTTCTGAAACTCTATTTTATCTAAGGCTTTGAAGCCTTGTCATTGTAATTTTATTTTTCAGCTTTTGTTTTTATAGAATAACTCCATGCCCAATGGAAACACTGGTAGATAGGTTTAAATTTTCATTTTTCAGGAAAGGCATTGGTTCTGTGGTTCTTGAAACTTCACATGGAGGCTTTCACCCTCAATAGGAGCCAGTGTTATCTCCTAAAATAAATCAATTGAGATTTTGCATTTTAGGTGATAAGGAGTCTTTTAAAAAATACTTTTTCAAATTTTAAAGGTTCATTTTTAAAAGCTTTACCCATGTAATAAAGTTTAAATAAAAGTTTGTTTAGTTTTTGTTTGATCTAATTCAAATCTCAGGTTTCGGTGGCTTAGGCGAACATATTGATTGTTCATTATCCACCGAAAGTCTCAGCTTTTAGAAGCTTAAATAAAGGTATCCAGGGTCATTTTAGCCACCGAAAGCGTTGAAGCGAGGAAAGGCACAACACGTCCTATCACATGTTTCAACTCATGGGTTCGACATTTCCATGATTGCACAAGCCGCTGAAAGGACTAAAGAAAGAACCGTTCACGACTAGAAGCTAATCCCTCTGTGATATAAGCGAATCTCTCCACATCGCTATATCATTAAGCCATGTGTTTATGTACTCTCCATTTATTTCAATTATTCGCCATGACTGTTGCAAATCATCAAATTTTTTGCCACACTCCTTGCAATTAGTTCCATGTTCAAAAAGATCACCTCAATTATCTCAATCTTATCACAGACGAGCCAATTTTCTCTAAGTCTACGCAGTGTAACTCTTCCCGAAATCTGCTCCTTCGATCACAGGTGTGCGAAAACGTTGTGGCAAATGAAGAAAGGAACGACAACTCTGAGGAAGGAGATCAATGATATCGGTTAGCTGGAATCACACCCGAAGGTATGTCAAATGTTCAAGGATGCAGGGTGTTACAATTTTTTCAAAAAATTACAGAGTTTTCATCAGTAGGTGGCAGAGGCCTTTGCCCTCAATTTCAATGGAAAGAAAGCAATCATCGGCTGGGATCAATTTGAGATTGATGAAGACCTCATAGCCGAAGTAACAGAGCTTCCCACAACTGGAGAGAAATGGTTTAAAGCCACTGTTTTTAAGAATGTTGAATTCAGGACCTATTTAAAACTAGAACACAGGGGTTTGATATGGAAGAAATATATTCCTATATCTTTCCTTGAAGAGAAATGGTAGCAGTTATTAAAAGCTATAATGGTTTATATAACCTGTGAAGGGTGATACAACAGAGTGATGATTTACCACTTTAAACTTATAAACCATTTGACTGGTATAAACCCACTCAATCTGCCCTTTTTCCTCCACCAAAGCTTATCCAAGATGGCTCATCAAGTCAAGGCCAAACCTAGTCAAGTTGCAAGTAGATTATCTCACCATAGTTTAATCAAACTGTTGGTTTGTGAGCTGTTACAAATAAGAGGTAAAGAGTGGAATTACTTCTTATTCTGGAATGATTTCCAGACTAAGGTTCAGTTAGGGGGAAAAAAGAGTCCTCATTCCAAGAAGTCCTCCACTCCCAGAAGTGGAAAGAGGAAGAGGAGAGCTATCTCTCCAACCCTAGTCAATAAACCCTCTCCTTCCTCCGAGCTGGGAAAAACTAAGAAGAAATTAATTTTCAATAGTGAAGAAGAAAAGGCCAAAGAATCTCCAACAAACAAAAACATTCTAAATCTTCCTTGCACAAACTCAGAGAATGAAGAGCAGTAGTTTGAAACAGGGCACAAAGATTCAGTTACCACAGGGCCTGAAAATTCTGTTTTTGTGGATATATACATAGAAAGTCATGAGAATCTTCCATCACCTACACCCCAAGAAGAACAAGAATCACAAATTACGGAGGCTTCATCTAGCAAACGAGTGAAGTAGAATAAATCAAAATAAATCAAGAAACTTAAGAAGAAGCTAGCCGAGCAAGAAGTGCTAGAAAGGGTAATAAAAACCAGGTATGAAACTCTATCAAAAAACTTTGCAGAAAGCAACTCAGCTTTGGAAAGATTATCCCATGAAAGCATAAAGGAGAAGAAAAAGAAAAACAAGATTGTAAAGGACTACAACAGCTTATGGAGAGTAGCTCAAGGTTTGAAGAAAAAGGTCAGGGCTTTGAGGAAAAAAGCAATGTCTTCAAAACACCAGTCTCATGCTTCTCTTGAGACCCTTGCAAAGGTGGCAGTTCAGTGTAATGAACCAGAGGCAGTCAATAACCCTACAAATTTTGAGCAAGATACAGAAGCCTAAAAAGATCAGTCCTGAGGCATTTTTGAGCTAAGACAATGGTATTTTTGAAATTTTGATAATCTCAAGTTTCAGTGGCTTAGGTGAACATATTGATTGTTTATTAGCCACCAAAAGAAGAACTTTCAGTAGCTAATCGGTCCGAACTCTATTTTCTCTAGCTACCAAAAGCACTGATAAGGAAGAAAGCTAATGTTTTTGCACAGGTCCAAGTTTTTCTTGTTCAAAAGACTAAAAAATGGTTCCAGTGGATGTAATATAATTAATGACATCTTTATCAAGGGTTTTTTTTTGGTTTTGGAGATTCTTTAAAAGACAGAAAAGGTAAACAACGGTTAGCTATTGTCAAGGATATAAGACTATTTGACTATGAACATGTGTCAAGTTCGACTCCCCCCATATCACATGAGATCCAACAGCCTCGGAAGGCTCACTACACCTGCCAAGAATCTGAAGAATGTAAAGATCAGTCGAGAAGTTGAATTGATCTAGTCTACTTGGGCCAAATATTGATTTTCTATTTTTGGAAAAATTCGATCCAGTAATCTAGGATCTGGAAACTGTTTGTAAAAGGCTATAAAGCCAAGAACATTTGATGAACACAAGGTTCGATTTTGAGTTCTATAATCTACTATTATTGTAAAGAGACACTTTCTTTAATATATTAAATCCTGCAAGCTTCTTTCATTTGTTATTGTCAGACTCTCCTCCATCTTTGTCTATGCATATGAGTAGAAATCATTCTTTTGTCTATGTTTAATGGTCCCATGGTAACTATCATCTTACTTTTGACTGTTAAGCAAGAATCATAAGCACCTTTGGCTAGTTTGTTGACCCATCATATATATTGTCTATGTGTGTTCTGGTTAACTGATTAGTTTTCTTATCCATTTGATTTATAAACCTATCTGATAATAGCTCTTGAAGGCCTTGTATTGCATGAATATTGCTAGACTGTCTTGAAGATACAAACCATTGATTAAGATATTCATCTTGATTTGACCACATCCTTAGAATTTATAGTCCTGTACCTTATGAACAAGGGAGCATTCCACTCTCTTCAAGTACACTCCCTCCAAGACCTAGGGCGGTTTCCTTTGATTGGAATGATCTTGTAGAGCCTCAACTTCCTTCTTATAAACCCTTCTAGATAAGGGGAATTCTTTGATATATTGTAGATAAGGTAACCTTTGCAAGTATTTTATCCTCCTCGAATTGGAAAGATTTGGGTTTTCCCAAGATTGTGTTAGCTATCTGTGAGTTTTTTACTTTCAACAAAAGTCTTGCATAGGAGCCTTGACCTCCCCCATGATATGTTGCTTATAACAACATCCCCAAGTCTTAGTTAAACTCTTTTTCGACTCTCTAAAAAAGTGAAAATATTATCGAGTGAACTTGCCTCTTTCACGCTGGTTAAATAGATTTGAAAGGGCATCTATTCGATGTAAGTTTAACCCTTTTTCGGACCAAGTATACTAATTTCGAAAAATGAATATTCTAGTCACCATTGGCTAGAAGAGTTCTCCTTGGTACTATTTTGTACTTTTTCAAGCCTAGCGGACTATATTTACAAAAAAGGACATTCTTTGGAGTTAAGTTGTAATTTCATTCCATTATCCTGCTTGCATTATTAATACTATTTTTGGTTCCCTCTTTCTCTCTATAATCCTATTACCTCAACAATTTGCATCTCTAGCCAAGAAGAGCCTTGTTTATTTCCTTTGCAGCTTGACACCCTATACCCTAAGAGGAAACATTCCCCCGAGTGTCCACATCCTTCATGCATCTCCTTGCATTGAGCATCGGTATGTTCCACTATTGGAACCAATTCTTACTCGCGACACTCGTTTCCTCTCTTGTATCATAGCATTCATTTGTCTATGAAAAAACAAAAACATATGGGCATAAAAAGAATATTATCTCATGTTGGCAACAATCGTGTCGCCTTTGAATAGAGGAAAAAATTGTGAGTCCATTTGTCATCCAAAGTGTGGGTTTAGCATGACCTTAGGAAGTTGATCTCATTCCTTAGAGTTTACTCCTCCGACTTGTTACACTTCCAATCCCTATGGAGAGTTTGATGGATGCATCCTGCATCACAAAGTTTCATTATCAAGTCTATGTTGTTGGAGTCCTCCATATGTCTTATGCTCATGTTCAAAGGGTGTCTATAAGCATGTGTCGGCCATTCCTCATAACTCTTGATTTTGCATGTCAGCCATACCCTCAGTGTCTCTCAGAGTTACATAAAGTTGTAGTACTATTGTGCACCCTAATCCTACTTTCATTATGGGTAGGTAACCTTGAACCCAACAGTCAACATCTCTTCACTGGTCACTGACTGGGGGGTTTCCCTTGAGTTCGACAGAAAGCTGTCGAACTCAAGGGAAACCCCCCAGTCAGTGACCAGTGAAGAGATGTATTCACACATTAGGATTAGTGAAATTTCTTGGATGCCATTAGAATTATTGGTTGTTTCCTCACCTTTGTCGAAAGTTTTCATTATTGGCTGCTATTCAGAGCATCTTTTTCGTGTACTGCTTGCATCTAGTGCATGAAAAAGACGCATAGAGTCGTTGGTTCGTGAACATGTTCTTCATTTGTGTTCCTCCAAATCATGAAGCTATTTATTTGTACCTCATGTTGACTGATGAGAGATTCCTTAATGCTCTCCTTTCAGTGGGTCTCCTTCCATCGACTTCAACTCATCTATTTTGGAAACGAGGCCTAGAGTCTTATTAGTACCTAGAGGCTTGCAGTCATTAGTGGCAGGTTCTCTCGCCATCGATAGTTGGGAATACATCAATGTCTATTGATCAATGGATTCTTCAAGTGTTCGACCTCAACACCTTTATTCACACTTGTGAGAATGTACTCGGTGCCTTGATACCTACTTTCATTATCGATAGGTTGTCTCACATTTGTTAACAATATACCTTAATGACCGGTAATCAAACGAAGTCTCATTATGTTCAACCTAAACTCCTTTATTCACATAATGTGCACTTGCACCTTTTGTGGATCGTGTAGAAGACTTGAAGACATTAGTTTATAATCACATCTTTCCTGAGTTTTTTCTATCATTCATTGGACCAATATCTATATGACTTAAATGATCATGGGAGATCAGATTGTACTCCATTCTATACAAATATCTTCAGATTGATTTTGAGACTAGTTTTCATTGGGCCTTGTTCATGACTATGATAGCCTATGGCATGTATCTACTTTATATTTCCTATTCATTTCCATGAACATTTGTTTGGTATATTTCCACATGGATCTGTAGTGTAATTCAAATTGGAAGCCATGTGTACAAAGTCATTATGGATTGTAATATTCTTATGAACAACTAGTTTGTCCCACTGGGTCTCGATTACTCCACTTCTGGGAATTATAATGTATTTCATCCATCGCAGATACTCCTCTGACCTCACACATTAGGGGGAATTTGTTATAGTAAGATTTTCCTCACCCCATACAACTTGCTCAGAAGGCCTTTTCCATTCCCCTATGTAGACTTGAAGTCCCCTTTTGCACTTCCCAGAGCTAAAAATCATACATTTCCACATATACTCGCCCTAATAGTTATACATCATGCATATATGCAAGTTGCACCAATGCATCCCGTGTACATCGGGTTTTGTGTCCAAAATTAAAAATTGTGTTAGGTTCCTATGTCACGTCACGAGATCCATGATCCTTGACCTTCCATATACTGGAAATATTCTGAATCGACCCTTCAGTTCCATTTGAAGGCTATAAAATGGGTCATATACAAGTTGTGGAAAGGGAAAAGAATACAACTTTTGAGAGAAAAGTTGCTCTAGAGAAATTATTCACTTCATATTGAGTCTGCATCCCTTTGTCCTTTAAATTTTGAACTCATTGTTCAACCCCCAAGCTCTTCCCTCTTTGATGTTGAACCTCATTGTTTCTCTTATATGAGTTTGTCTTTGGTGGAGGATTGAAGTGGTGGAGTCCCAACTGGAAGGGACTTAGTTTCTTGGTTTCGAGACGTGCCGACATAGAAGTTTGTCATTCATACACTTCTTTTGATCATATTTTAATAGAAATACTCTTTTCTTGTCCAATTGATGTCTTGTAAATATTTGAATTATTATTCCATGGGCATATTTGTTATGAATGTTAATGGATTATGTTATTGTATGTGCTAAGTTTATATATTATCATCATATGATTGTGTATCTTGGTTGTTGAGGATAAGTTGCAGGTATAGAGCTTTGAGTTGCATGCTCAACGATGGTCTTCATCGAATGTTCGGATGAGGTAGACTCTTTATCTTGTCTTGTTAACATTTATATTTATATAGAATACTTGAGATTAGAGTCTATTTATGCAGTCATTCCGTCTATTGTGGTTTACCCCATGTCATAGAGTGATTTTCCTTGTAACAGGTCATAACCTTGACATTTTACCATGCCATATAAAAAGATAATATATATATATTTATATCTAGCCATCTTTATTTCACATCATTTAAGACCAGCAATTTATCCTTGACTTCATTTCCAATTAGTCTATTCCATATTGTAAAATTTTCCATGCAATCATGTTATAAAACCTTATATTACTCCTTTATGTTGGTGTATACCCCATCTTATCTACATTAAAACAGAGGAAATGAATGAAAGTTTCAAAATTAGTGGAGGCCATGTCATCATTATTAAATTCACATTCAAAATATATCACATAACTCTCTTTATATTTTAATTATGACATGAAATCTATATCACAAAACTCTCTTCATATTTTAATTATGACATGAAATCTATACTACGTAGCTTCTTTTTGAGTTATGTCATATTATATCATGTGTTGGAGTATACCATGTCTCGGCAAATGCATAAAAAATCCATGAAGTTGTCATGAGTATAATTGCACGTCTTTAAAACAAAGACGAACTTCAAAGGATGGCAGAAACATCATTAAAGCGTATGGAAAAAGTTACGCAAACACTATCAAAGACTCTGCAGCATCGTAGAGCATATTAATAGAGTGAAGTAACAAATGCCATTGATATATATGAGATTATTCACTCAACGCCTTGACTTATAACAATTGGATTGTTGTTTTCTATTGTGAAACCACAAAAAATCTTTCGATCAATCCTCATACTCATCGTTTGAAACTTTGTGATTTTAGCAATACTACATTTTGGTAAAAGAAGAACCTAATTTATCTTTACACTAGTGGTTGATATATGTTCAGTGGTATATATCTTAGCTGAGCTCCTTTTAGAGAAACCTTCCAACCTTCCAATAGGCTTCCCGATATTACTGCCCAAATCAAGGGAAATAATTTGGTTCCATCTCGTTAATGAAACAACCCAAACAAACTAAATTGTCCATCAAATGCTATTAAAGAAGCATAAGACAACTTTCTCAAAAGAGGAAAAACTGATAGAGAGAGGTATGCTTAGAGCATTGTGAGGTTATCTTTCTTTCTTTTACACTCACACTTTATTCTTTTTCTATATAGAGGTTGACGAGGTTGTTGATAGCAAGGAATGTTTTGTAAGTGGCAGAAGGGAGCAAAGCAGGGTCAAGTTTGGGTTGTGTTTCTGAGGTAAATTGTTTATTTGGTTACTCCGTTAAAAATACGACTCGATTTTCTTCTTTTGTTCTTGATTATTAATTGTATGATATAACATACCATCTTGGATAAGGTCCAAGTCTTCACAGAGGCTTGAAAGCTTCATTAAATCTATGAAAATGTTTGGGGTATCACTTTAATAAAAGATTATTTCTCAAGATCTTAAAATACTTTCATTTAATGTTCTAAGTTTCACTTTTTTTATTTTCTTTCAACCTAAAGTTTTAAAAATAAAAAAAATGCAAACCATATCAATTCATTCACTTTTGTAATTTTAAAATGATCTCATAATCATATCCAAAGAGCTTAGTTACCCATTTTTATTGCTCTTCGAGAGGAAGGTCGTTACTCTAGAAAATACTTGAGGCTTTGATGATATGTCTTAATTTGGAAGCATTGCCCCAAGAGATAAGGGCGTCAGAGATCTATTGCATGCAAAATAACCAACATTTACTTTTCATAGATTGATTGACCCAAATGGTGTTCTGACAATTGTTTGTTGGTAAAGGCCAAAGGTCTTCCCTCTTGCATAAGGACTGCTCCAATTCCTCTTCCAAAGGCATCACATTCTAGGACAAAGGTCTTTGTGAAATCAGGAAGGGCCAAGACTGAAGTAGTACACATAGTCATCTTCAAGGCTTGAAAGGCCTGATGAGTTGCGAGAGTCCAAGTGAAAAAATTCTTTTTAAGGAGAGCAGTGAGAGGCGCCACAATCTTTCCATAATTCTAAACAAACTTGTGATAATGGCATGTCAAACCTAGAAAAACATGAAATATTTTGATAGTCTTTGGGAGAGGCCAATCCTTCATTTCTTCAATCTTCTTAGGATCCAGCTGGACACCAGCCTTTCCAACAATATGACCCAAGTACTCGAATCCTGAGGCACCAAAGGCACATTTAGAATGTTTGAGGAAAAGTTGGTGTTGAGAGAGTATATGGAGGACTTGATCCAAATGGGAAATATAGGATTGCCAAATTTTACTATAG
>CBVK0100848409.1:0-11620 GCA_900067695.1 Picea abies | reverse complement strand
CAAAGAAAACTAAGACAAAATGACGGAGAAAAGGACATAAGACATGATTCATGAGGCTTTGGAAGGTGGAAGGGGAATTACACAAGACAAAGGGCATGATGAAGAACTCATAGTGACCCTCATGAGTTTGAAAGGAAGTCTTCAGAATGTCAGCTTCTTGCATATGTATTTGGTGGTAGCCATAACACAAATCAAGTTTAGTGAAGTACTGAGCACCACTCAACTCATCCAAGAGATCATCAATGACAAGAATGGGAAACTTATCCTTAATGGTGATTTTATTAAGGGCATGAAATTCAAGACACATGTGCCAAGTACGTTCTTTCTTAAGTACCATGACCAAAGGAGAAGAATAAGAGCTAGTACTGGGGAGGATAACACTCGCTTGGAGCAATTCCTGCATTATTTTCTCAATTTCATTATTTTGGGAAAATAGATGACGATAATGGAGAACATTGGGAGGAGGACTTCCAGGAACAAGGGGGGTGGAGTGATCATGAACACCAAGAGAAGGTGAAAGTCCCCGAGGAGTGGAAAAAACAACTTGATGTTTGGAGAGGATAGATTGGAGGTCAAGATGCACATAGGGTGTCTTGATGCAACCCCCCTACTCCCCCGTAGGGCTACACGACCTCCCGGTCAAAGGATCTCCGATTTTCAATTCGAATGACTCTCTGAAACCTCAATGGTATCAATCTGTGACTACACACAGGCCCTTTCAGCTTGCTGGTGCAGGTTTAAATGGCACCCATGATCTTCCCTTTCACTTTCCTGCGAAATCTTAGAGTGTTGGGCGTTAGCTCCTTTTCGGATAAGCCCTCTTGTGATATGAACTTGGGCAATGACCACGCGATTGCGGGCGCAGCCACAAGTGGTTTGAATTCAAACTACTTTTGGGCCCACAATGCTCCTCCATCCTCAATGTGTCCTCTTGACGAAACCACGGTTTGGATTCTAGCCCCCCCTCAATATTTTAAATTCCACACAACTCCTATCTTCACAATGCTATGAGATCGTCGATATCATGATCTTGACGATACTGCCTAAACTTCAGATCCATGTCTTCCAAATCCACAGGAAGATCTATCCCTTCGAGATCAATGGATGTGATCTCTTTGCAATTCCAGACTTCGGGGTTTTGAAATCTCAAACCCATCTCTCTTCCATACTCAAATCCTCCGGAGCTAACGATCTGTGGACACCTCTCCTGTGAAATCAACGGTTTTGATCACTTCGGAACTCCAGACTCCGGAGTTCTCAACTTCAACCCTTTCCTTCTTTGTATTTTATCTGAAGACTCTAATCCACTAACACGTGTCCTCCTCGGATCAACGACTGCAATCCCTTAACGTATCCAGACTCTAGACTTTTCAACTCTCAACTTTTCTCTCCCCACGAAGTATGTGGATTTATACATTGTGTCCTCTTGATCTAACGATCGAGAATTACTTAGGGACTTTACCCGGAGTGCATGGATCTATGCCACGTCTCTCCTAGATTCGACGGATCTGAATCACTTTGGGTCTTCGGGGTTTGATAGTCTTAGTTCTCAATTGAAAATCCACAACAACTTTACCTAGAGCTCGCGATCTGTTGACAAGTATCCACTTATAGATCGATGGCTCTCGAGCTTTGGTTCTTTCAACACTTCAACCTTCACCTTCCTCTGGATATTTTGAACTGTCGACACATGTCCTCCTGGATCCAATGGTCTAGATTCTCTCCAACCCTTCGGCTCTCTGCGCTTCGGAAATCTCAAGTTTTAAACTTGCCTCCTCCCGGACTCACGGTATCTGACGGCTCAGATCCACTCTAAAAATATGATGCTTGAAGTTTATCCCAAACAATCTAACGGCTCAGATTTGTTCCTCCGATAACTCGGATTGAAGGATTTCTTTGGAAAGAATTCTTCTCGCCCACCCGACGTTCCTCTGTTTCGGGTTCTTCAACACTTGGTCGCTCTTTGATGCTGTGCACACCTTGCACTTGGTCTAAGTTTCCTTTTTTCTCTCTGAACTTCTCTGAGTCAATCCAAGACTTAATCGACACACTCCTTGCATTCAATATGCACACCTTGCATACAAGTGTCATAAGAGAAACAATTGAAACTCATCCAGTTTCGTCATGAACTCACATAGTCAACCTCTCGAACAATCATACATAAACGAAAATGAAAATAACCATACACACAAAATATCACATTCATTCAATCACATGTTAAATGAACACAATCCAAGGATTTTGGGACAATTATGTGTATTCTATTCCTTCATAACAATGAATTACATAGTATTTCTTCTACTCTACTATGTTCTATTGATCTCTCTGATCTCTATATCATTCTTTATACTCTGTCTATCTTATTACAATGCAACAATGAAAACTAAGGACTGGCTCCACGAGCTCCCTGTTCATGTTTGGAACCTATCCTATCAAACTCTTAGCGGTTACCTACTATTTCCTATTACAATAACTAACAATTATTTCCAGATAAGAGTCAACACTCCATATCTACAATCCCTTACAATCCTTCACGACTTTACAAACAAGTTACATTTTTAAAACGTTGTTTACAAAATATCTCAACAACTTGATTTAATTCTTAGTTAGTTTATGATTTGAAACTCTATCATGTTGAGATGTTGTTCCTTTGCCTCCATCCTTGCATTTTGACTTTGAAGGCGATGCTCTTGCATCATGTCTCAACTACGTGAATAGAATGGAGTTGAGCAATAATACCAAAGTGGCATTTCTTGAGGAGATTTTCCATGCGATGGGAATTGATGATCTCAAGAGAACCAACTGTGATACCCTGGAATTGATACCTTTGTACCTCTTGTTGGAATTGCATGGCTAATTCCTTAAAATCCATAAGAATGGGACCCAGAGTGAGTAACCTTTCAACACCTAGAACAATGTCACAACCACCCATTTCAATGGAAAACATATGAGATTTCAGGTGGTAATGTCCAATTTGAAGACGTACATTTTCACAATGCCCACCACATTTCATGGATCCACCATTGGCTATCATGATTTGAAAATTATTGACAGCACAAATATAGAAATTGATTTCCTGGGAAATGCAATGATGAATAAAATTGTGGGTGCTACCACTATCAACAAGGATGACGACCTTCCTATGCTTAATATAGCCAATGATCTTGAGGGTTTGTGGAGCAGAGAATCTAGTGAGAGAATGCAAGGAAATGAGTGGGTCAACTTTAGGTGAGTTAGCGATCTCTTCTGTATCATTAGGAACGGAGGGCTATTCAGCAAGGGGAACTGTCACACCTTGTTATGGACCATCTTCTGAAATGGCCATAAAAAAAAATTGTTCCTTACACTTGGGAAAACATTTTTCATCACAATTATAGCAAAGACCCTTCAGTGGGTGTTTATCCATTTCCTCCCTAGTTAATTTTTGGACCTTGAGGGGAGTGGCAAAGGGGGTTAGGATTAGTGGGTCAAGGGCGAGGAACAAAAGAGAGTTTTTTTTGGGAAAAAACTATTTGTTGGGCCTTTTTAGCACGTTTAGTATCATCCAACCAAGTTTGAGGGTGGGCCATGAGAATTTGGGATCAGATTTCATCTTTTAGGCCACTGATAAAGAATTCATGAAAGAACACATCTGACATGCCCTCAGTTCTACAGACCAAATTCTCAAAAGAAATTATAAAGTCTTCCACTATGCTTGATTGTTTCAACTTGGTCAAATGACTGAGATAGTGGGTATTAGTGTCAAAGTGGTCATAGACCTCTGCAACAAACTGGGTCTGTGCAATATACCCCTGACGTGAATTTCTATGCCATTTCCACCATTTACATCATTCAATATCTAGATAGAGGACAACATAGAGAAGTTTTTCCAACTCATCAAAAATACCATGCAAAGAAAAATAATGCTCCATTTGAGTGACCCAACACGTGGGATCGGAACCATCAAATTTATTGACCTCAATGTAGGGAAGATGTGGGTCATGACGAAAGGATATAGATTGAAAAGGCAGAGAATGAGAGGAATCAACAACATCTGGTTGGGCCGAGGAAGGACCCAGAGTGTGGTTCAATAATTGGTTGACAAAAGACTAGAGAGTGTTAAATTGGTTCATGAATTTTGCCTCCATGGTGTCAAATGTGTTTTTGAATTGGATCTCAAATTGTGCAAGGAGGGAATTGATAGAGCCAATCTTCGATGTCACATGGTGGATGGATTCCTGGGTTTGATTGATAGAATCTTGCAAGTCTTGGTTGCGAGTGGTGGGCATTTGGAGAGGGGGAGTGTGGGTAAGGGAAAAGGGGTGGGCGGGACCACAAAAAATGAATTATAAATGATAGGTGCCACAATGATCAGGGAGAGAAGGGAAATATAATGGAATAGGCAAAAAAATAAGGAAACTAGGAAGGGGTTGGGTCCACTAAAAAAAGAAATTAAAAATGAAAGGTACGACTGCGATCAAGGAGAAAAGGGGAATCCAATGGGATAGGTCCCAAATAAGTGTGCCAATGGGACCACTATACTCTTGTTTGTTTACTCCTGTGGAGTTATACTCTAGCCTGAATAATACTACGGTGACGAAATTCCCAAACTCTTAACAAGAAGAAATGCATAGTAATTTTGCAACCAAAATCCAGAAGGCACAGTTGCGCAGCAATAGATATTGTATGTTCTATTTTTTGTTTCCGTCCCAAGGGGTAGGGTATTTAGGGTTTCTATAGACAAGGGTTTTCCCTGTGCTATAGCTCTTTGATATACATGCAGGGTCCAACAATGGTACTCAACCCAATATCTCAAGGCACCAACTAAGGAGGCTAGGTCATTCCCTTAGCTGTACTACCCAACTACCCAGGTACTAGAGGGTATCTTCCGAAGTTTTGTTCTTGATGGAACTATAACAGTCAGGTGACCAATCAGTTTATCTATAGAGGACTTCAGGATATCTAGGTATCCATTTACACGTGTTTTTTGATGTTCTACCACTTGAAGGGGTACCAACATGGGTTACAAGGGTGGCCAACAGATGTGCACTTGAGTACCACTTGTATTTTCGGTGTGTATTACTCCCCAACCGTGGGTTTATGTTCATAGCAATAGATCTCTGTAGCTTTAATATGTTAGAATACGTCTCTACCATAAAAAAAACTAACCCACAATTTTATGTTGAGGAAAGTGCTCTGATACCACTTGTAAGGAACCAATTCTATTATATTAGCAGAAAAGAGGAATAATGCAACAAATAACACCAAGATAGCAACAGGATACGGAAATGCTGCATAAATAACAACAGAACAACAAATTATATGGAACCACAACACCAAAATTATACCTTTATTGATAGAAAACAAGGTTCACTTGCCTCTTCAAGGGGGAAACTTCCAGCAGAGCAGAGCTCTATTACAATAATTCTTTAAGAAAAAACTTCCCATATCCTCTACTCCTATTTATACTAAATCTATCTATTCAAAAGAAAAATCTATAGGAAGATCCTTCTAGAAGCATAAGCTTCTATTAGGTTTTCTTACATTTGACTTATTCCTCTTTATTGCTAGACCTTATTAATATTGACCTTTATTACATGGAAATATATTATTCTACCCACTTGAGGGGTTAGATAGGTTAGGTACCTAACATATTTTTCCATTTGTTTCTAACATTTCTAATATCAACCTAGAAATAATAACTCTACCAAACTTATCCTCACACTCTGAGCTTTCCAATGATCCATCTTGTGCCTAAATTGGCCTCCTAACACTCAAGATATGTCCCTTTGAATTTAGCACTCAATAGTCGTTGATTTCATCTCATGGTAAATCTCGACTGTTGTGATCCAAATTATTTTGAGAATGATATGAAGGTAGAAGTATAACAAAGATATAACAATGAAATACACAAAAATATAGAAGAGAACACATAAATACAGTGAAAGCCAACTTCTATTACCGAATAAGATAGAAAAACATTGTAGAACACAAACTGGAAAAATGGGGTATCTTATCTCAAAAGAAAGAGATGTTGGCTACGCTTCATTCACAAGAATCTTTACATCACACTCCATTGCATCCTTAAAGGGTCTCCTTCACCTCAACTATATATGAGAGAGTGATATGAGAACAATTCCCATGATGCATGTGGGATAAATTGGACTAAGTTTATAAAATGCCATAGGCATGTAAAACACTAGGAATTCCCGAGCAGTCACCCATCCCAATATTACTCTAGCCTGAGCGTCCTTAACTACATAATTCTAATGGGATCTAGTGCATTAATGCTATGTTGTAGGAATGTACATAAGACCACTAGGAAATCATTAAATGATGTCTGTAATTAAAAAATGAAGATGACATTACACTCCATTCCCCATCAAAAGGGTGAATATCAAGGTTTATCAAAACTACAAGCTCAAAATGGTGATTCAGTCGAAGAGGTGGATGGCTACTGAGATCCATTTGGATCATTCCTCCCCCCTTAGGAAGCAATGGTCCCCATTGTGTCAAGTTCCCTTAGGAGACGGGGAAACTTCTGCTAAATCTAAAGCTTGGTGTGTTGCTTGCCTTGTTGAAGAAGTTGTCCTGCTTATCTTGTTGAAGGATGTCATGAGTCTGTTGTTGGAGGGGTTGGATCCATTCAACCAATCTAGCCCCATGACCTACCTGAGTGTGGGAGGACTCTGTCAGTGAATATGCAACATGAAGAGTATGAAGGGTTCGATTATAACCTTTCTTGATTGAGTAGTGTGGAGGCAACCTCGTAGGTGCAGTAAGAACATCTTGGTACTCGTCTACAATATTTTCAATCTTCTTCTGCTAGATAGAAATATCTTGGGTTGAGGTTTCATTGTCCTTCTATTCACCTTCTGATCATATTGCAAAGAGGATAAAATTTTCAGTATGAGAGATTACTTTGTGGAATTTTTTTGGTGGGACAATAGTCAGAACTACCTCTAGTATTGAGTATAGTTGACCCCCCAGAGTAACAATTGTTGAAATTACTAAGACAACTGAGAGGGGGAGAAGAGGGGGGGGTGAATTAGTTGTTATTGTGCTTAAACAATCTTAAGTCTATTAATACATTCTTAATCTTTCTTCAAGTGATCATCAACATTATACAACATATGGACAATAAAAGTAATGAGCATCAGTCACACATAAGGTATACACAGAGACAAATTTACACGAGGAAACCCATAAAGGGAGAAAACCTCTTCTTCTTCAAAATGATAGGCAGTCTTTTAAGTTCTGTACATTATTTATAATTGAGCACCAACTCAATGTGAGGCTGCTACCTCTGTCTTACAAGATGAAACTTGTTTGAGAACACCTACTCTCTTGTTTCTCTAGCACCCACTAGAAGGAAGCACCAACTCCCTTAATGTTCCAGCACCAACTGGATGGAAGCATCAACTTCTAGTTACATAGGCTCCAACCTGTATAATAGAGAACACTTGTTGTCCCTTGCACCACCCTACCACCGTAGTTTCTCTGGCTGCAACCAGATGGAAGCTACAACTACCTGTGTTCAATCTCCCACTTGAACCTCTGAGGACCCACTTGAACCTCTGAGGACAACAGTCCTCCCTAGCACCTCCCAACCACCCTTAAATATAAATGAATAATTAAACAACCAACTACACAGATAAATCGATTCTTACAACTTCTTCTCTGTTCTGAAAATATGGTCTTCTTCTAACTGTTCTGCAATTCTTCTCTTCCTTTGTCTATTTTACAAATCTTCTCTGCTTCAACTTGTTCTATCATTCTGCTCTGCTTCAAATCGTTTACTTATCTGTTACTCTTCTCTGAGTTTTATCTCACACTGCACATATTCTCACTCTCACACTGCACATATTCTCAGTCTCACACTACGCATCCTGCGATTTTCCCTTTCTTACAGTTTAATTCATTTTTCATCCAGAACAACCACTCGCGTACAGTTTGTATCATTTTCTTTTATACACAACACCCACAGCAGTTCAACTTCGAATCTTCTGAGGAAAAAGAAAAATCGTCTTAATAATTGAAATGCTAACTGATCAAGAGTCATGAATCGGTTTTTCTAACTGATTCATAACTGATGAATTAACTGTGAGAGAGAACAGTAGCCCTCCGATCATATTCAAGCTTATCTGCACTGTTGGATGAAATTTATTAATCTTGCCTTTAAATTGGGTTTCATCATTTCGGCATTCCTGTGGCCTAGTGTCTCGACACTTCATGTTGCGATCTCCAAAGCTCCGATACAGAGATTTTCTACGCTAGCTCCTTCCTCTATATGACCATGGCCATGACCAAGTGCTTATGCAAAAAGTGATTTTCATGAATTCACATTTTGTGAGTCTGGAGATGAGGCATCTCAACTCTCCAAGTTGCGATCCCCAAAACCCCGAGATGGAGCTGAGATCAATGGTCCATGATCTCAATGAATCTATGGTCCAGATCTCATGGAGGTTCTTGTCACTCCAAGTTGCGATAGGCGAAACTCCAAAATGAAGCTTAGATCAACATTCCACGATCTTGATGAATCTACGGTCTAGATCTCATCATGAATTCGCATCTCACGATTCCTTCGATAGAGGTTCTTGTCACTCCAAGTCGCAATAGGTGAAACTCCGAAATGAATCTTGGATCAATGGTCTAGACCACACCTTGATCTTACGGCTGGGATTAAATCGCGATTTCACATATCGTGATTTCGATGGTTATGTTTCTTACCTCTCCAATTCACGATAGGCGAAGCTCCAAGATGGAGCTCAAATCAACGGTCCATAACACACCTTGATCTTATGGCTGGGATTAAATCACAATTTCGATGGTTATGTTTCTTACCTCTCCAAGTCGCGATAGGCGAAGCTCCAAGATGGAGCTCAGATCAATGGTCTAGAACACACCTTGATCTTATGACTGGGATTAAATCGCGATTTTGCATATTGCGATTTTGATGGTTATGTTTCTTACCTCTCCAAGTTGCGATAGGTGAAGCTCCAAGATGGAGCTCAGATCAATGATCTAGAACACACCTTGATCTTATGGCTGGGATTAAATCGTGATTTCACATATCACGATTTCGATGGTTATGTTTCTTACCTCTCCAAGTTGCGATAGGTGAAGCTCCGAGATGGAGCTCAGATCAACGGTCTAGAACACACCTTGATCTGACAGCTGGGATTAAATTGCGATTTTTCATATCACGATCTCGATGTTTATGTTTCTTACCTCTCCAAGTTGCGAGTTGCAAAACTATGAAATGGCGTGGGATCAACAGTCCCGATCAACACTTGATGATCCAACGATGATCCACTTGGAAATGGGATCCAACAATCAGAAAAAAATGCTTCTCCTCCCGAGCTTTCTTTGTTCTGCTTACTCTGATCTTGCCATCGATGATCTGCCAACAATCCTCTGCACTATCTCTTCTGAGATTATTCAAATCTTCTCTATAGCCTCTTCTCATAATGCCCATCTATTACATACTTTATGTACTCATGCCATCTTCACTATTGTACTTGCCATCAATGACAATTATACAAGCATGTGCTGACTGTTAAATATTTGCCAACATTCTCCCCCTTTGGCATTGTTGGCAACACAAGCCCCCACATGCATTTGGACTCTCCTCCCGGACTCTTTTCTCCCCCTTTGACATCAATGTCAAAGAAGAAACATGTTCCCCCTGAGTTGTTGCAAAATATATTCCCCCTGTCAACTATGAGCTTCTTGGAAATACACCAGATATTCAATAAGTACTCCCCCTAACCAGGTAAACAAATTAGACACAAGAAGTTATAACCCCCAACTTTTGATGAAGATATCCAAAAGGGGTTGTTGCTAATGGTTTTGTAAATATATCCGCAATCTGTTCTGTAGAAGGTATATAATTCAATTGAACAATTCTGTTTGTAACTTGTTCTCTGAGAAAATGGTACTTTATTGGAATATTCTTAGTCTTGGAATGAAGAACAAGATTCTTTGAGACACTAATGGCACTGGTGTTATCACAGTGAATTGGAATGGGATTAGTGTAAGTTACCTTCAAATCTACAAGATTTTGTATCATGCATAAAATTTGTGGGTAGCAAGTAGTAGCAACAATGTATTCTGCCTTTGTAGTTTATAATGAAATGGATCCTTTTTTTTTACTAAGCCATGCAACTAATGAGTCACCCAGAAAGAATGCTCCACCACTGGTGCTTTTTCTCTCATCAACACAGTTTGCCCAATCTGCATCTGAATAAGAAGTTAACTGGAAATTCTGATTTCTAGGATACCACAGACCATAAGTCATTGCTCCCTTCAAGTATTTAAATATCCCTTTGACAGCTACCAAATGACTTTGTTTAGGAGTATACTGTTAACGACCTACCATTCCAACAGCTTGCATTATATCAGGATGGGATGTTATGATGTACAGAAGACTACCTATCATGGAGCGATATGACCTTTGATCAACATCAGGTGAGATATCATCTTTACTCAGATTGCAACCAACCACCATAGGTGTACTAACAGGAGAGGAATCCTCCATCTAAAATTTCTTTAACATCTCTTTCAAATATTTTTCTTGAGAGATAAATATTCCTGCAAAACTCTGTTTTACTTGTAAGCCAAGAAAATATGATAGTTCTCCTATCATGGACATCTCAAACTCTGTTTGCATAGAGTTATCAAACCATTGGACAGATGATTGATTAGTACAACCAAAAATAATATCATCTACATAAACCAGAACAACTAGTAAATTATCACCTTCAGATTTAATGTAGAGATTGTTGTCAACAATACCTTTCTTGAACCCTTTGTCTTGTAGAAATTTGTCCAGTCTATAATACCAAGCTCATGGTGCTTGTTTCAGTCCATATAAGGCCTTCTTCAGCTTGCAAACATGATTAGGATTATCTGTCAATGAGAATCCTTCAGGTTGATCCATATATACTTCTTCTTCTATATCTCCATTTAGAAATGTTGACTTAACATCCATCTGATAAACTTTAAAGTTCTTATGACATGAATAAGCAAGAAACATTCAGATGGCTTCCAATCTTGCCATTGGTGAAAAAGTTTCATCAAAGTCCTGACCTTCAACTTGTGCATATTCTTTACAGACCAATTTGGATTTATTTCTAACAACTTGCCCTTTTTCATTCATTTTATTCTTGAACACCCATTTGGAACCTATTACATTCTTATCTTCATGTTTGGGGACAAGCTCCCAAGTATTGTTCTTTTCAATTTGATCAAGCTCTTCATTCATTGCTCTAATCCAATCATCATCCTGGTTAGCTTCCTCAAACTTTTTAGGTTCAATCATAGATAAAAAGACAACATGAGATTGTTCTGAGTCTTTAATCAATTTCCTTCTTGTTTGAACTCCTTTATTTATATCCCCAATTATCTGATTTTCTGGATGATTCTTTCTAATAATTTTGAGAGGTGATTTTGTTTCTTTCTACTGATTTGTGTCAGTCTGAGTATTCGTGTCTTCATCTGATTCAGATTCTTCCTTTTTTGATCCTTGGACCTGTTCATCTTCATCTTCAACTATATCTTCAGTTTTGGGTTCAACACTACTTACATTTCTGACTGGGATTTCTTCATCAACTTTTATATCTATACAATCAACTAGTTT
>CBVK0100848403.1:0-22891 GCA_900067695.1 Picea abies | reverse complement strand
TATGTTATTCCTATGCATAGAAAGAATTTTTGGACTAACAAGTGGATGCAGGATCCTAGAAAAAAAAAATTGCAGGTCCAACACTGTGATCCTAGAGCGCAGTATAGGAAAGGTTGGGGATCCTTTAAGAGAAAGAGAGGATTGACTCTTTGTTATAATTGCAGAAGACTAGGACATCTTGCTAAGGAATGCCCTGGTAGAGGCCATGTTTGCCTTTGCTGTAAATCTATTGGACATGAAGTTTTGGATTTCCCTAGAATGATTTCTAAAGTTGAGAAGATGAACATACGACAAGAAAACCATGAGGAAGGTCAAGAGACTAAGAATATGCTAAAGAAACAAAAAGAATCAGAGTCTATATTATTGTAGATGAAAGAAACATTGAACGATCATAGAGACATCAATGTATCAGATATCTTAGGAGACTTCGACATAGACTGTGTATTGGATGAAAAAACATAGGTGAACAGTATGCCATAAAGTACTTGGGACATTTTGGGAAAGCCTGATATGGTTCATTCATTGGGAGGAATAAGATTTTTTAAAGGAAATATGATAACCCTATGTGGAAGACTTACATAGGTACCTATGAGTGCTCATGGAACATCAACAAATGAAGAATTCCAGGTCATTAAGTTTGTTGAGAACAATGCTCCTTTTGCACTTTTGTTAGGAAATACTTGGATTGAGAGAGATCATATCCAAAGTAAAGAAGAAGAGGAAGCTATAGAATAGAAAAATAAATAATTAAGGGATTTCATGGCTAGGAGAATAACGCACTTAATAGAAGAACAAGAGGACAATTTGAAGCAGCAGAAGGTTGTCGAAGTTGAAAGAACTCAAGAAGGATTAAAGAACCTATCCATGCAGGAGAAAAGAGCACCCACCTCGAAAATAGTAAGAGAAGAAGTATTACCCTCGACCCCTTTGAACGACCCTCAGTAGTGCGAAGTTACTTTTCTAAGAGAAGATAATAACAAGAATGTGAAAAGGAATCCAAGAACACAGATCACAAGAAAGAAAGCAAGAAATCTCAGTAAGAAGAAAGCAAAGCTAGAAAAATTGTAGGAGGTTCCAGAGAGGACTTCGTAGTAGGAAGTTTTGCATAACTTGAACCTTGCTGGAATAATAGGACAGCGTAGACTGGCACTTCACCATGGTGAAGAAATATGATCATTGGAGGCATCTCGACCATTAGAACGACGCTCCAAAACGGATAGAAACATATTTATTGTCAGAACGTTCGCCATTGGATTGTTGGGACTGCGCCACAACAGATGGAATTGTATTGATTGAGGCATTCCTTCCCGTTGGAGGAGTCTATTATGACATTGTCTATTTAACCCATCGAATGTCTTCCCGGGGACAATTTTGGAAATTGTGATTACTCGAGCCCACAAAGAACTAATTTCTTTCGTGCAATGCTTATTGAGACCCCGCCACTCGTTCTGCTTAACTGGAGTGATTTTCCAAAGACCTGAGATATATGATCTCGAGAATGTATGTCGAGTGACCTTAGCATAGTAGAGAAATCCATTAAAGAGATACTAATAGACCTCATGGCTGAGAAGGTCATTATCGCAGGAGTACAGGCCTCATCAACGCGAGGATTTCAAGCATCACCGTTGACTGCACATCAATCTGGGCCATCTCGAGTTGCAACAGAGAAATGAAGCAAGCATCGTGACGAATTGGAAAATGTGAAGCTCATCCCATTAGTCCTACCCAACTATATCCCACCTCTGGCTAGCGCGGTTAGTCATGACAACGTGCAGAGGGACTTCAACTATACACTGATCATTGTGTACCTCCTGAAGGGGATACACGCAGTTAAACCGTAGTTAGGATATATTCTAACACTCAAGATCAGTGAATTTAACCTGGGAGACAGGAAGAATTATGCGAGGCTCACACCGCATAATTACTTGACAATGACAACGGGGAAGAAACCTAATATAGTCCCCCAGTTGTGGACCATGGACATTCAAAAATCCTTAATGTGATGAAGATATCACACTTTGGAAGAAATCAAGAGGTTAACGCATGCGTTAAGATCCTCCTGTCGTGCTACCATGGCGGTTACTTCTTGTTGGATAGGAACATCACTGTAGATCAGGTGTTGATCCACTGGATCACCGGATTGAGTATGAAAGGACCAGACCCTTAGGATTTTTACCAAGGCTATAGATCATGCCCTGGCATAGTGAATAAAAGACACCTATGGCAATGTGGAGAAAGGGAAGCAAGGCTACAAGGTAGCCTCCATCCAAAATGGTGTAGTGCACCTAGATTGCCAGTTAATAGAAGGAAAGATCGTTAAGAAGAATAGACCAACGCAATTCATGGGGTTCATCATTGACCTTGCAGGAAAGTGCGTTGAAGGGTTGCAGATGAACTGGGAGAGCTACCTCGTCAACTAGTTGGAGCAATATTTTCGAGAAGCACAAGACCAGGGCTACGAGTTTCACTTCAGCAGGTTGTTGATTCTCATTGCCTTCATCACTTGGGAGATGCCGGAGGGAGTAACCTTCCCTAAAGTTGATTCGTTTGAACCACTGGCCGCAAGGTTCACTAACCTCTAGTATTTGAGCGACATGGTGAAGGAATAACAGTCCAATGTGGTATTCCACACCTATTACTTGTACCTGAAGAGGGCCATTGAATCCTTCCCTCACATGACATCGAATACACTGCATCGGTTCAGACCATTCATGAAGTTCCACGCAGATAGGCTTTTCATATATATCACTGCGTGCAAGGATGAAACCAAGGAGGAGCTTGAGTCGTACTATAAACTCACTGAGGAAGATATGGAGGAAATAACTAAGGAATTGCCTGTAGAATTCCTTGTACTAGTCGACTAGACAAAACTCTCCAACCCCGACCTCATTGGAAGTCCTGTAGTCACCCAGGAAGAGTATGATGGACCTAGCAGCACAAGGAAGAAGAAAAAGAAGGAAGAGGTGCAGGAACTGAACAACGCATGGAAGAAGACTGTATCTGATTCACCTGGAAACAAAGAAGTAGACCAAGAAGAGAAGGAAGGGGAAGAAGACAAACATGAAGAGGGTGAAGGGACACCACCTAGAGATCCCCTTACAGAGGTCGAGACATCGAAGAAAATAAATTTTTCTCCAAAGAAACCCTTAGCGCAGAAGAAGAGTCGTGTGGATAAGCCTCAGTTACAGACTGTACTTATGCTGGATGATATTGACCTCATCATCGCTGTTGTATCAGATACCTCGAAGGACATTTTACAGCTAAGTGAAGCCAAACAGGAGAAAATGTATGACAGGATCGAGGCGAAGCTCAAAGGGGTACAACAGGCTCTTTATTCGTGCTGCGTAGTTTCTACTGCACCGTTGTCATCAGGGGGCATAGAAGTAGGAGATGAGCCTGCCCAGCTACATAGAATAGCATATGTGACAGAGGCTTGCCTTTAGTGAGTCCAGGAAGAAAAAGAGTTGGCCACATAGGCATTGAAGAAAGAAAAGGAGGAAGCCCTAGAGAAACATCAAGTTGTGTAGCAAGAGAAAGATGACCTCTAGGCGAAGTTTGCAGAGGATAGAATGCAGATACAAAAGGAGAAAGAACAGATGCTCGTAGAGAAGATTGGAGTCAAAGAAGCAGTCACTAGAGCACTTCTCTCTGTGTCGAGCCTGGCACATATGGAAGAAGAGATAGCTGAGAGACAAATGGAGAAGCTCATTGAAGCCATTGAGCAGCTCCAAGAAAGAGTAGCATAATTGGAATTGCAAGCAGTGTTGAGCACTCGGCAGGAAGTGCGATATTAGAGGGAAGAAACTGCCAAGAGCACAGTCGAAAGAATCAAGGCATTGGCCTTAGAATACAGGAAACTCACTCATCGAAGTGTGCAGACCTATGAGCACCTTGCATAGGACCCAAAACTAAGGACATTGGAGTCACAACTCCAGGAGGCAAAGCAATAAGCATTGAAAGTAAAAGCACCATTGAATCTACTGTCAGCGGTCGAGAAAATGAAAAGGTCACAAGAACAGCGTGTAGTTCAGCAGCAAGTCCATGCCATCCAGAGTAGAGTCATGGAAGTGACCCAGAGACTTCCATCGGTAAGGGACAAAGCCTGCACCCATTTTGAAGAGTTTGAGGGACACGGTGCACAGCTGGAACAAGTGGTCACCACAGTGTAACAAAGCCTGGAAGGACCTGTCACCGAGAAATTCATTTAGGATTTCGTTGAGAAAGAGGCCTTGGTGAAGCAGCAAGTTGAGGTAGCTCGAGCCAAGCTCGAGGCCTTTGAGGCAGAGCTACCCATATCAGAGTGACTCGAGACGAGTCACAGGCGAGTGTTGGGGGCATGTTGGCCCTCGACCACATTTTGGTAAAACCATGGTCATGTTTGACCATTTTTGGGACTTCGATAGGCTCGTCGAAGACGACGCGTCCATGCGAAGCAGAGATCGTAGGGTCTTGCCCCTTTTTATGGGATTTTTGGGTTTAGGGTTTATGTAACGGGTATGGGATGTCAGCCCATGGGTTTACCCATGTTTAGGCCCCTTTGTAAGGTATAAATAGACAGTTAGACGATGTAAGAAGACACCTAGAGGAACTGAGAATATCTAAGTGTGTGCTAAGTGAGAATAGCCGTGAATGCTTTGTGCATACTGTTAAGGCTTGCAAAGCTAAGAACAAGTGCTTGTTAGTGTTGTGTGCGCATATTGTGTAAAGTCTTGGTGCTTGGACCTAACTCGGGGAAGGAGGATCTGGAGAGGTGTGCGGATATATCATGTCCTATGCGAAGTGGGCTTTGGGGCTCTGTGCATGTAAGAAGATTGGAACAAGCTAATAAAAGAGGAGAAGAGTTGGTGGATGTAGCCCCACGCTGGGGGTGAACCACGTATATCTTGTGTTGTGATTGCTTTGTGCTATTAATGTGATTTATGCTTAGTGTTGAATCTTTATGTATGTTATATGCATATGATGTAGTAGCTTAGTGCTTAATAATGTGAATAAATGCTAGATCTGCTTTGATGTTATGTGCTGAATGGTTGGACATGGTTAGATCTTGATTAATATTGCATTGATCTATTGTTAGGGTTGATCTGTGAAGTAAGTGAGACTCATAAATTGATGCATGTTGTTGTTCCAGATTCTGTACTTAAGGCTTAGAAGTACAGTGTCTAGGCATCTGAAAGTGAATGAGGGGTAAAGAAGGAAGAAATGTCAACCTTCGCCAAGGGAAGCTAGGTTTGATTTCCGAGTTGGTGTTGTCTAGCTTCCAACTATTCCTGAATGTTTATTTCCCTTTCAATCGTTGCCCATGAACATTCAATTTCAACCCGTGTAGTGGTTGTTTTAAGAATAGTATCAAAAAGGTTCAAGGCAATATGTGTTTGATATGATATTCCGGGTTCAATATTAGGCTGTACTGTCACAGGGACAATCATAGAGGAACAAAATAATAAGAAAATCTCAAAACTTTTTAGGTTCTATCTCGATTTCGGTCGTATAAAGGAGAGTTTACAGTTCCAGTAGTGAAAATAAGGTGCAAACCAAAGGCCCTTACCCACAACTGAGTTATATTTTAATAAATGTGTATGAGGTGTGAGAAAACATTAAGCTGTCTATCATGCAAGGCTCCTATCAAGGGAGAATCTCACTTGTAAACAGAGGAAGAAAAAAATAAAGAAATAACCTGATGAAGCATAAAATATATATAGAAATCCACAGTGTTCACTGGTCTTATACCTACTGATAGACGGTACAGAGGAAAAACGACAAACAATATAGAAAACTAAAATTTATTCACTATAGTAGAGGTTGTACTAAGTTATAGATAAACATTCATCAGATAAATATATGAAATGAAATGAAATATGAGATACAAGGAAACAAACTCATAACACAATCATGACGGAATTGAGAATCTTCGAATTTGCTTTATATTAATTCTCAAGGTAGAAAAATCTCTATTACAATCGACCCAAAAAGGTCCAGCCTTTGTTCCTTCCTTCTATTGTATATTTATACAAATTTACATGTGATGGAATCTTAATCGTTCCAGGATTTTCAGTTACAACGAGAAGGAGGTCAATCGTTTCATTTCTTTATCCTATGTCTTTATTTGGTACCAGAAGCCTACCCCCTCACATGCTTGGTACAAGTGACACATTTTTCCACCAGCTGAGATATCAACCTTGAAGATTCCGCTTGACAATTAGCTTAAAAAATGTAACAGTCTCTGACTAATTTCGGCAACCTTTCCTCCATCTATCGGTTTAGGGTTTCAACGGCGCACAATTGCACAATTGGTTTAATGATCCATTTATCTATTTGAACTATGTCTGCCAAAGTTATTTGTGAGACTTCGACCGAATCTCTTTCTTCTTTCTCATTTATATCAAACGAGAGTTTTACCATATTCATTTCTCTTAGTGTCTCAACATTTCTCTCGCTATCAATGCCTAACAGATTTCCATCTATAGAATTGAAAGCCTCTTCACAGGTTTTCCTTACATTCTTTGCTTGCAATTTGCCTTTCGATATGCTTCGCTCCCATTCTTTCAACAAAATATTACCTCGGTTCTGCTCCGAAATGGAAAACTTGGAACTTTTTCCCAATTCTCTGTTTGTTGTAGCTATTACAGCCTCTTGAAATGCAAGCCGAGTTGCTCCAACTTCTCTCTCTCTGATAGATAGGTTTTCTAATACTTGATCGATAAGAAAACAGTTGTCCCAAATAGTCTCCACCTTGGCAAGTAAACTTCGCTGGGCTGCAGAAACTCTACTCCGAATCTCCAAAGCCTGGGACTGAAATATCCCAATATTTATAACTTGGCTTTCAGCGAGATCTAATCTAAATTGCAGTTGCTCAATCAAGTCTTTTTGCTGGCCCACCTGTATCTGATTTGTCTGAGCTACCAGCTCTGCTTGTTCGAGCTTAGCTTTGAGCAGCTTAATTTCCTTTTTGTCGGCCATTCTTGCTTGTTCTATTCCTGCACTTGCCTGGTCCTTGGCGGCCTCCTTAGCTGTGTCTAGCTAGGCTTCTAAGGTTTTGATGAGGCAATTTTTTCGCTTCAGCTGATTTTTCAAAACCCCGACTGAAAATTGGTTTACTGTAGCATATGCCCCTAATGTCCCAGCTATTTCTATCGCAAACTCTTCTTTCTTCTTGTCTTTCCCATCGGTCAACACCTTGAACTTCTTAGTTGTTGATCCCTCTTCTTGATAGAATTCTCTTTTTACCATAGCCTTTCTCTTCTTATCGAAAAAGAACTCATTTAGAGGGAGCTCTTCCATCCTTATAGGTATCAATTCTTCAGTGAAAATTCACCCTGCATCTATGTTCCCCTGAGTTGACTGTAAGGGAGTAATGGCGGCGATGGGATCTCTGATTTTCTTAGCTGTTTGTCCTGGAGTAGTAATTGGAGTCTTCTTTTTCGGCAGATCGGGAGTCTTTATTTCTGGCTTCAGACTCCTAGTTTGCTCTCCCCTGTCCTGATGTTTTTCTTGGCTGGGTGCTGTATTTTTGGAGCCTTCGGCTTCTTTTTGTTGCACCTCTGCTGTAATTGGATTTTCACCCCGCAATACTAGGGAAGACAACTCCACCGATGTTCTTGGAACTTCAAAACATCAACCCTCTCTTCGAGTGCCAGGGCTTGTATCTGAGCCAAAACCTCGGCATAAGATCTTGCGCCTCGTAAAATGTCATTCGAGGCTGATTTTTTGTGTTCAAACCTTTTAAGTCCGCAACTGGCCAAGTGATTACTTATGAACCTTTGTAGATCGTGCTTCTTGAATTCAACATGAACCAATTTTAGGTCTTCCATGGATGTTGCCTCAGCTTTAGCATGCCTGAAATCTAACAAAGAATAAGAATTTAAATGAATAGGAAAAGGTGGCCATACCTTCTTAGAATATCCTTAAGCTCCTTGCTCATGCCACCGATTACAGTTTTCCTAGTAACCTTACGACAAGCCATCCTATCGGGTATGAATAATGTTAAAGCATGCGGGGGAACGGAAGCCTAAAAAAACCTGAGATATGAGAATTCTACTTCTACATACCAGTCGACTATACTTCTCAAATTCATTGCTATACTTTCTAAGATCCTGGGTGGTGGGTGGCCGAAAATAGTGACATGCAGCGGTACCACTACCCAGTTAAAGATTTCATACACAAAATCTGTCGCTTTGTTTTCCGACATTTTTGAATGGTAGACGTGGATGGGCTTGGCCTCTAACGAAGTCCAAATCCAGCTCATTAAGGGAAAGGGCATTAGAAAACACACGGCGTCCAAGATATATGCGAACATAAA
The DNA here is from genome assembly GCA_900067695.1 of Picea abies. Classification (NCBI taxonomy): domain Eukaryota; kingdom Viridiplantae; phylum Streptophyta; class Pinopsida; order Pinales; family Pinaceae; genus Picea; species Picea abies. Next base: position 14,595 of record CBVK0100848403.1, on the reverse strand, counting down.
GAATGAAGCAATCTTTTTTCTCTCCCTCTGCACTCGATACTCTGTAACTCAACTGGTCAAGCTATCAGACAGTATTTTAGCCTAGTTGAAGGAACAACCTTCGGTGACTGAATGTATTAAAGGCACCCACTGAAGAAATAAATGTGTGGTGTCCTCTCTCCCGTATAATCTGTAGGTCATCATAGAGACATATTTGAACTATGGTTCCAGAGAAGATATTGAATATATACCATTATTGTCTACCCTGAACTTCGCAGGGTGTGAAAAATAATCTTTGATTAAACTGGACATACTCTTGTCGTACTGCACACATTCCTTCTGTTTAAAATTCTCCAGGAATTCAGCATTGTATGTAAAGTCTAACACGGTTGGAAACTTGTACATAGCCTGTAGTTGTTCGGGTCTGAAAGTCCCAATAGTGACCTTCTGCTCGTTGATGATGGTTCTGGTTGGTATATCTACATGGTCTAATGCCCACCGGACCATATCATAGTAAGGGAGAAGTCTTGGCTTGGCCACTACTTTATGCATTCCAGCTTGGACGACGATCTTATATTTGGTGGTCAGGTCATCTTTTTCATTATCATTGGAATCATCCAAATAATCTACCAATTCAGACTATAGAACCTCAGAAAAAAACGACCAGGTCTTGACAGATTTGACACTTTGAGGTGAAGTATCAGAGACATTGTCTAAACCTTGTCCTGAAACCTCAATGTTGGCTTTAGATTCTTTTCGCGGGGCCATGGCGGGGGATTCTTCTTTATCTCTTCTACAATAAAAATATGTATACATACAGGAATTAGTTCACTGAGAAAAGTTTTCTCTACGTAATATAGAAATGAATTTGCGATAACAAAGAACAGATCTATATATTCAACCATTTAAAACTCGGTACTTTTCAGGAACAGAATGGTCAAATCATTCTTAAATATAAATTTAGCAATAAAAACTCAATCCTTACTTGTCGATTCACCTTGTTTCTAATTAATGCCATAAATTTTGACAGTTCATAATGCAAGTTGGCACAAGGAAAAATTAAGATTGCCTCGTAGACTATGCATGAATCAAATCACGGGAAATACTAGCTTAGCTTAATTAATCAGACCCTTTTTTAAATGTTAATTAATCGTTTGGCACTTGCCTTATCGGTAGCTTTTACTTTAACCCTTTGAACCTCTAAGACTCGAGATTGCGATGATTATCTTTGGTTAATAAAAAACATAACAATGATTAGGCATTTAATTAATTACGTGGTTTTTTATATCGCGACTCGGAGCTTCAAAGGTATAGCTTCCGTGAGGTTCGTATACCGAGTTGCGAAATCGTGAGATCGTGATGATATGATTTAATTAAATTGGGGGATAAAACTGGATTAAGTGTTTAATTAATTATGTTTCTATCTTTATCGCGACTTCATGACTCGGGGCTTTGACGGTGTATCTTTTAAGGGAAAACATGCCGAGTTGCGAATTTTCGTCTGAGTTTAACTGCGGCTGAGCTTTTTACCTTTAACACTAACCTGGGTTACTTAAAACAAGAGTCTCGTGGTTTTAACTATTGGGGTTATGATGGTAAGACTTTTGGAGCTAGAAAACACCGAGACACGAAATCCCAATGACACTTAACTGTGGTTTAGAGTATCTTTACTCTCGGTACTGATCTGGATAAACTTTTTAAGACTATTTCACCATTTCGCCCTTTGGGATTTGTAAACTAAGTGATCTATAACTTCCTATAGGCGACGTCCTGAGGTTAAAAGTAGAGACTCGTTTAAACGAAAAAAAATAAATCTTGCCTTAAGAGTACGATAACCGTCGCTATTTCTGTGATGAGACTTCTGATTTTTGGGGAAACAATAAAGGAAAATATGAAAACTAGCTTTCGACTTCAAGCATTAAGATATGAAATTTTAAACAGGCTAGAAAAAAAAAAGGTTGCTCCAACACATGTTATTAGATAAGTGCTTTGTTGAGAATTGTAATCACAAATCTGTGTCCCAGCTAAGTTACAAACGCTTGAGTCCTACAACCCCCCCTGCCTCTACCTCGGGTGAGACTTCATCTTCTTCGCAGGTGTTGCCGAAAGTGCCAATAGTTAGGGTTTTGTTGGTGCACTACTGAAGCGTTGAACCTTGGGTCTGCCCATGTGCCAACACGTTCCATGATAACTCCATTCACATTTTACCTCATGGATAGATAGAACCAAATCTATTTCTTGTAGAAACTTCTTTCTATGATCAAAAAATATTTTGTTTTTTTAGAAAACAATGAAAGTATCAATGGAACAATTTGTTTCTTTGTTGCGGTGACAAACTCTATCTATGGTTTGCATGACAATATAAAGAGTTTATGGGCACATCCCTTTTAAATCATGGGGGAAATATGAGGGTGTAGACACACTGGGAAACTAAAGAACCTACCTGTTGAATTATAAATGAAATTACTTCAATGATACATAAATATTTTATGTTTTTGAAATATCACTGGGTAATAACTTTTTAGAGAATTCAATGCAAGTTTTAGATCACTGGAAGCTATGATCAAATTGATTTTTCAAACCCTAATGTCAGGTGAGCACATAATACATTCATCAAGTTTTCTACCAATATTTTGTATAACTACTGGCACCAATCAATAAACTATACAAAATGTTTCTTGGTGTTAATAATTGGAGTTTTCACCACGAAGAATTACAAAACAACTCCTTATTTTCAAGTATTCCTAGTAGAAGAGATACATCCTAAGTGTGATATGCTCCATAACATTTTTTTTTTGAAATTCATCCTTTGGGTTCCGCATCTCATAAGTATCCTTATGAATCTTTGTAAACCTATAAACAATCGTTGCAAAGGATTCCAATACGAGCACTAGAGCTTTTGGTTCATTGTTCACAAAGAAGGAGCATATCACTTTAGCTTCTCTAGTCTTGGAATGAACTCTTTGTTGCAGCATTAATGTACGTGTATTGACACATGTCATCGTTCATATTGCTTTGTCAAAACCTGAATACATTTTCTAAACCACGATCAAGAGGAAAGTCATGATAAATGGTTGTAATGAATCTACTTATTGTTCAAAGAGGCAAAAGAACACCTTGGAAGAAGGTTGGTGTTTGAAACACTGTTCTTTTCAAATCTTGGGGAAATAAAAAATGAAATTATCCCCATAAATAGTAGCATCATGAACCCCACCAAAAATGTATATACAACAATCCACCACTATAGCATCATGTCGATCCCTTGCAGGGAATATCACACCATTGAATTCAAGGAAATGCCATTTCAATTCATCCATGTTAACAAACCATAAATCATTAAAGATTTTTGTTGGGTCTTCCCTATTTCCAAAAATAAGAAAACATTGTTCCACCATCGAATTAGAATGACCCATTCTACCATCATCTTCAATCATATGTGTTCCTCGATGTTCCTTTCTACCTGTATGATATTGCACCATTCTCAACAGTTTGACTAGATAATGGAAATAATAGCTAAAACAATTTACCTAAGAGTTCATTTAAGTGTATGGTGCTTCCACTTACAAGATAGTTATAGTTGTTCAAGTTCAAGCAGAAGTAAGTGTTGGAGGTAGGCCAGAGTGGAAAGAAATATGATTTTGGGAAATAAATCATGCATGAGGAGAGAGACAACTGGAAGGAAGAACAACACGCGCGCATGTAGGGAATACCTAACGAGCGAGATCTGAGGTTAGGGTTTTGGGTAATGTATTGTAATGGCTGAAGATCCATCAACATATAAATATAGATACTTAGGTATCATAGAGGGTTCGGTTCCGATTTTCTAGATATAAGTTGTTATTGTAGAGAGAGTTGTTGTAGTGAGCCAATGTGTAATATTGTGTTGTATGATCTATTTTTGTAAGCTGTTGAGATAGAGAGGGAAAAGGAGGGTAAATATTGAGGGTTAGATCAAAGGCTGAGGATCCTGGTGCAATATAGTCCGCCTCATATATATCTTACCCAACTAATATGAATTGTAACGTGCGCGGTGCTGTAGATGTGGAAATACTATAATAAAAGAGCCAAGAGCTAGATCTTTGTGGATGTAGCCCAGGAGGGGGTGAACCACAGTAACATATGTGTTATGTGATGAATGCATGCATATATTTATTGTCTTTGGTAGTTATTTTTATGCTTAATGAATGAGTTGTTACATTTCCTTCTTATGCGCAAATGACAATATATTGTGTTTAAAAGTTATAATAGTAGTTCAATATACCGTTCTCATATCTCGCACTCAATCCTAGGTTGTAGACACATGCATATTACAACCACCCATTAAATCTATCTCGGGTGAGACTTCGCAGTGCACTCTGTGCGTTGTGTTGCCTTATGGTTTACTAGGAGGGCCGATAGTTTTAGAGGCTTTGTTGGAAACCCGACAAACATGAACCCTGGGTCAATAAAATCAGACAGTATATAGGATAGAGTAAACCAACAAATGGTTATGTTTCCATTGGTAGGAACAAGAGAGGATTGAGTAGATACGAATAGGCAAAGTAAAAGAATATTAAAAGGGAAAAGAAAACAATGAGCTACTAGAAGGTGATGTTGATACCGTGGAATCCCACAAAAGTAGAGATTGAAAGCTGGTTAAGAACAAAAGAGTTATAGTTTGCACAGAAAGACAATAGAAACCCTAGAGTAACACCCCGCAAATATCTTGAGAAATACGTGTTTATGGATTTGCATGAAGTCTTTTTCTGTGATTTTCCACATCTATTGCAAGTGTGGATACTAAGGTTGAAGGATAACCATGCAACAAACTGAATTTGATAGTTAGATTGGACCCCAGTACAAATCGAGCAGTTATAGCAGGTGAACAACAAATTCACCCGCAAAGTAGATTTTTGGCTTGACAGTATTGTGGTAGGCTTTATAACAGATTTTACAGTGGACATAGTGAAGTTGTATAGCACATTGGAGCAAGAGTTTCTACATGGACCTAGAGGAAGGTACATTAGATCGTTGTGTACTTCTATTAGGATACTACTATACAACAAAGGTGTAATGACATTGGATTAAGACAACTAAAATTCCTTTTGTGCATGGGGGAAGGGGGGAAGCACTGATAGAGAGAGGAGAAATGGAAGTAGGAAAGGGTAAGGGAAAGAAGGAGGAACCCTTGGACCCAAGCATGATGGACGATGACCAGATCAAGAAGATCATGGAGATCACTGGGAAGATGCGTAGTGGAGCACCCTACCAATACAAGGTGAATACCAAGAAGAGAGTTGTAGCCATGAGCGAAGGCGTGGTGAGTGATGAGGAAGAAGTAGAGGACCTTTGGGCTGTGGAGAAGATTGAGGAAATATTGCACGCAACGTATGAGAGGAAGATGAGAGGTCCAAGAGCGGGAAGAGAAGGCAACAATCCTATCCATATTAATTTTAGAGTGGAACCCATAAACCCATGTGCGACTAATACACCAAAGAGAACACCACCGTTTAGACAACCGAAGTTTAGAGGAATTCAGATAGTAGGAAGTACTTCTACACATGGAACAACAACTGGAGGATCCAGTTCAGGCAACACTAGTCAAGTATCTACACCGCATGGAGGTAGTAGTTAAACATTTATAATAGAAGGACATGATCCCACCATCAAGTTACCAGAATTTCGAGGCGAAGTAACATAAGACCCTGAAAACACTTGTTCATCTGTGCAAAGATCTGGGAAGAAAAATAGATCACTGATGAAGATACTGAACTTGCCCAGTTAGCTATTACGCTAAGAGACCATGCATTAGACTGGTACACGAGTCTAGATACAAATAATGCACCTGGGACGACAAGGACACTGACAAATATTAATAATTTACTGATTAACGAATTCAAGAAGCCAATTTCAGAGGATCAGTACATGAACGAGATGATCGAAATAAGATAAAAACCAGGAGAATCCATATGGGAGATTGACCAGAGATTCAAGTGACTGAAGGGGAAGTTGAAATATCTCATGACCGATATGTAGCATCGGCACATGTTTTTCAACTCACTGCTCCCACACTTGAAATACCCATTGTGACAACAGAAGTTCCAGACACAAGCAGAGGCTTTGCATGTAGCGTTGCAACTAGAAGAAAACTAGTATCAGCAGACAGACCCAGCTATCGAATAACTGAAGGAGGATCTGAAGAACTTAACGTTTCAGCTAAACCAGAATAAGAGTAAGGACAAACGAGAATTCATTTGGTGTACCACATGCAGGACGTAAGGACACCACAAGAACGAATGTCCAACATTCATGCAGTATATGGAAGAGGGAATGCCAAATCCGTTACCAATAGGAGGATTATGGTGCGAAATCTGTTAAAAACCGGATCATGATCCATATCACTGCACGATGATGCAAAAATACCAGATAATCCATAAGAGTTCAAATTGCAACTTTTGCAAGTCAATAGGCCACGATGAAAAATATTGTAGAACTATGGAGTTGATGTGAGAAAGGACATCAGATGCATATAGAGTGCAGGAAGAAATGATGACTGGGAAAGCCGCACCACTTTTTAATCAAGTTCCATCTCCATACAACACTGCGCAACAACAGTATAATACTATGCAACAACCATATAATAACGCGCAACTGCAGTACAACACAACACAACCTCAGTACAATACCATGAAGTATAATCAGGCACCTCGGTATAACACGTCGAGAGGAGATCGAGCAAGCTACAGACGTGGAGGATGAGCGAGAGGAGGTTTTGGATGAGGTAGAGGACCAATGTTATGTCACAATTGTCAACAACCAATAAATTATGCAAAAGAATGTCCGCTTCCACCAACCACTTGTATGTACTTTCGTGCATCATATCATGACACAGAATAATGTCCAACATTGTTAGTAAATATCCAAGAAAAGAGGAACCAGAACAACCAGAATGTTCAATGGATTTCAGCTGAAGCAAGGGATGAAGGATGAAACATCAATATAGTTACTCACAGAGGAGCTAAAACAGGAAATGATGCAGTTCGACAAGAGCCAACACAAAATCAATGGGTGAAGAAGAAAATTGAACCAAGGAAACAATTCAATGCGTAGAAGGAGAAGGAGATATTTAAGAAAGAAAGACAATAATTTCAAAAGGAAGACATGGCGTCAACTTCAACTGCGTAGAAAATCAAGGAAGCACCGGAGTACGAGATGCCTCCACTGTTGGATTATACCAACGAAATGAAACCCATGGGACAAGTAAGTATAATCAAAGGTTTTTTGCAATCATGTGCAAATGTATTTAATGATCCAACATTGTTTAAAATATTGCAAAACATACTAGAAAAATGTAGCATCGAGACGGAAGGAAAACTAGAGCAAAAAATAGTCAATCACCTACATACAAGAAGAAGAACCAGTAGGGAGTTCAGACTAAATGCCAACATCAGAGATTTCAATATGGGAGATAACATATTGGATCTAGGATCTGAAGTTAATGTATTATGAAATAAGACATGGAAATGCATGGGAGAGCCCACGTTAGGATATTCACCTGTTCAATTGAAACTAGCAAACCAACACAGAGTCCTACCAATTGGTAGACTGAAAGGAGTGACAATAGACCTGGATGGAGTGCACACTAAAGTAGATTTTGAATTCATTGAAATAGTGGGCAACATAACACCATATCCAACGTTGCTTGGTCTCGATTAGGAATTTGACAACCAGGCCATAATCAACTTGAAAACAAGGAAAATGGAATTTGAGTCAAGAGAATATAGGGTCATCGCACCATTAGATCCATTGGAAGGGGAGAGGTTTGTAGAACCTACTTTCCTAGACTTAGAGGAAATCATCCAGTTGTATAGAACAACTGCACGCGATGAGGATTACGTAAACCCAACTGCAGACTGGATACTCAGTTGGTGGAGCTTTACTTCATGTGCAACAAACTCAGATACCGGTCTAGAAAACTAGCAACAAAGGCTACATGAAGTGTGCACGAGATTATGTGCAATAATAGACCACACAGTAATATGGGTAGGAACAGAAATAAGGGAACCACCCAGTATCCATGGAATAAACGATTTGGAAACATTCTTGGCACAGTATGAAGATGACGTTTTAGAGAATCAGAGACTGTTAGCACTTGATATATCACTCAAGGCCACACCTACAATATGGTGGGGCACACACAAAGAGACAATCATGGATTGGTACCAATGTAAGTGGTTACTATGCATAAGGTTCGACGCAGAATAGAAAAACAACAAGCAACAGAGGTACGATGGACAGGGGGCACCAAAGAAACACTTGGAGAAGTGTAGAGCATTATGGAAAATGACACCCCCAGAGGAATGGCCCCACCATTTTATACACACTCTAGAGGGCATACAAGCGAACTGGTATACCGACCAGGAACTGCGTAGAGGAACTATGACTTGGATGATATTGCAACAGAATTTTAGAGTCACTTTCTCATTCGAGCATGAGAGCCCTAACATAGATGCAGCTCTGAAACATATAAGAGGTGTGATATTCATCAAGGAACTGGAAGTCAAGCTCATAACAGAAGAGAAACAATGGAACAAACAGATAGTCAAGGAACTGTTGTCATGTTACCATGTGCAAGAGGAAGCACCAGATGAAGATGATCCGGGCGATATTCAGATCGAAGAAGTGGAAGCTGAAAGAGAAGTGGAGGGACCACCTATCAAATCAAAAGTTATTTCCACATCGATCAAGGTAAAGAAATTCATCATTGGGACAGTTGAGAATCCCAAAATGACCATCATTAGAGACTACTGGGATGAGAAAACAGTGGAAAGCATAAAAGAGCTATTGCATGAATACAACAACCTGTTTCCCACAACATTTACAGAGATGAAGGGTATAGTCAGAGAGCTAGGAGAAATGAAGATACCACTTAAACCTGAAGCGAGATCGATCAGACATAGACCATACAAACTAAACCCAATATATAAGCAAAAATTCCAAGCTGAGATCAACAGGATGCTCGAAGCCAGAATCCTAGAACCGGTCGAAGAATCAGAATGGATAAGCCTGATGGTAGTGCTAGACAAGAAACAAGGAGGGATAAGGATATGCGTTTACTTGAGGAAGTTGAACGATGCATGCCTACATGACCCGTTCCCTACACCTTTCATGGATGAAGTGTTAGAGAATGTAGGTGGACATGAAGCTTACTCATTCACTGATGGATTCTCAGGCTACAATCAGATTAAGATAACACATGAAGACAGATACAATACCACATTTTGGATAGAATGGGGATCCTACCAGTACACAGTTATAACATTTGTGTTAGCAACATTTCTTGTCTTGGGCCTAAGAGCATCCAGGTCTACAAGTTGCACGAAGAATGCCCGAGCGTAGCATGTAAAGCCCCATTTCAGGCTGAAAATCAAGTGAGCGGGCGAAATTACGTTGTCAACGACCTGGATTCATCTATAAAAGCAGATCGATGGTCGGTGGGAAATCACGGTTAGTGGAGTTGCATCGGGATTAGCGCGATAGGTAGCATCTATATACAGTCATGAAGGATCTCAGTCATCCATCCAAAAGGGCACGTGGTGCACGATCATGTCATTTCGACATTCGGGGATTCGAGGGGTAAGAGCTCCTCGTCATTTTACATCTCGAAACCCCGAACCCCGAAGCGCCGATAAGCGCCTTTGAATCTAAGCTCATGGTCCTAGCACCCGATCATGACAAGCGAGCCTAATAATGGAGGCAACCCTCTTCTAACATCAAATTCCATCTCAATCGTTCCTCTGGAGGACACCCGACACAAGATCTAAGCCACAGGTGGGGCCTTTCGAGATTTTCATAGTGAATTGGACTTAAAGAAACTCAAGTGCATTGGACTTAAAGAGAGCATGGATTTGGGCGGCCAGGATCTGTGCGCTCAAATCTACGATCAGGAGCGGATTCTGGAGGCCCACCACCATTCTACCTTTAAACAGAGGGGGGGGGTCCAGAATCGAGTGCACAACTCTTAAAAGGTCAGGATCTGGGTGCCTAAATCAGCGGCCGAGGCTTCATTCCAGACCCCCCTTGCATTTTTTCCTTTAATCGGGGGGGGTCTGGAATCAAGCACGCAACTCTTCAAAGGTCAGGATCGGAGCACCTAGATCAACGATGCTCATGCCTTTCTGGCCCCCCTTTTCCATCCTGTCTTTAATGAAAGAGGGAGGGTCCGGAATGGTGTGTTATTATTGTGGGTTCCCTTTCCTGTCATGTTACCTTTAGTATCATCCTCCCCGTTGCCACCTGTTCTCCACCCACCGCCTTAGCTCGTTGTACTCTTGTCTCCTGCCATGTGTCCCTCTCACTCCCAATAACCTCCTCCTGTACTCCCACACCACGTGGCATTCCTCAGCTGATGTCACAGCTCCTGTTTCTTCTCCATCACATCCATAGTTTTCACGCCTTTAACCCCCGTCACACCCTCGTCCACATCCGTCATAGGGATCCCTCGCAGCAGTCTAGCGAAGTTGCATCCAAAGAGAGACCATTTGGCTGATCTAGGTGGCACCATTAGGAGACCTCCACGTCCCAGAAGGCAGAGTTGACCAAGGCTATCCCCAGTCCCAAGAAAAAAGTTATTGTGGTTGTTGCTGGTGGTTAAGCATCATCTCCGCCATAAAAAGAAAGTTTAGCAAAGGACTAAAGCTGGTCAATTCATCTGCAGCAGGATAGTCCGAAATCTGATAGCGTCTGTCTTGGGTGCATGATCAGCCAAAGTCTGCATGCGCAGACTGTCAGAAGACATGCAGACACAAAGTTTTTAATGCATTTTCTTGTTTTTGTTGTTGTTGTTTTGTTTTGGCTATATGTAGGCATTTTTTCCATTCTGTAAATTATCGATGGTAGAGCTAAGCTCCCGATTGTAAAGTTTTAGCACAGACTCTAGTTCTCTAGTTATGGATTGGTATGTAAGATTTCTTGTTTAATGACAAACAATCTTCTCACTCTGTCTAGTTTTCATCTTATACTAAGAGAGTTCGTGAACGACTGATTCGTGCGAATTATTGTGATGATGTTATTATAAAGGATTTATTGTTGCATTATTGTATTCCCTGGTTTTTTGCGTTCAAATGTGATAAGATCTTGCATTTGGATGTCTTCTTCTATAGTCTGTTAGAAACTGGATGTTTATGAAAGACCCTTGCATCTCTCTGATACAAGTCTTCCCCCTACTCACCCTTACTACAACTCAGTGTCTGAAGTTCTCTAAGACCTCACTTGCCCATGCATGCCTGGCCTAGTTTCGGAGTTAGAACCACATCATTCTGAGTTAACTTCCATTCGATAACCCCATTAAACAAATCATGACATAAACTGATGGGCATCAAACTCTGCTCCTGCTGCAATCCAGGAGTGACTTCCGACTCTAACATTTCTGGCGGCGTTGTTGGGGACGAAGTTGAAGATTTTCCCTGGGCAGAACGACATTGAGCCTCTGATTCTGAAGGTGCATCAGACATCAGAGCCCTTCAATATTTCTACTGTGCACCTGGTGACTCCACTGTGGTGACTCCAAGGTTTCCACATCACTATTTCAGCTGTGGCTACTGTTAGCACACCTGAAAGCTGACCCTAAAGAGATTTCTCGAGAAGGTTTCAGTAGCTGCTTTCTCAGCCTGAGAAGCTTCCTGGGGTAACAACAACGTTAGGATTTGGCCTTTGATGGTGAACAAGGACCAAACACATTCGAAGCTGCGCATCTTTCACCTGGAAACTCCATGATTCAAGGATCGATTGGCGACTCCACTGGTTCAATATGGAGAAAATCCTTGCTCACAGGTTTGCTCCGTTTAATTTTTCTGCTATTCCTGGTTTTCCTAATGTTGTCCCCTCTCCAGATGAATGGGGCGATTATTTGCCCATATTTGGAAAATGTGAAGAGGATGACCCTGCTCAACACCTTAGTGAGTTTCATGAACTCATGCATCAGTGGGAAATACATCATGAGGATGTATTACTGAAAATGTTCATGTTCTTGTTAGAAGGGGATGCTCGTAAATGGTATCATTCTTTACCCCCTGCTAGCATTTCTTCACTCAGTGATTTCCATGTAGCCTTCACTGCCTATTGTTGGGAGATTTATCCCTCTGAGTTAATTTTTCATAACTGTTGTGAGGGATACCACAACCATATACAAGATAAAGTTGTTTCGAACATAGGCTGTGAGGATGATTCTGACGACCTGTATCAAAAATCATTCCTTTCTCCTCCACATTCGTCTACATCAGAGGTGGGTTATGAAAGCGATGAATATCCCAGGGGGGAAGAGGATTCCCTGAGTGAGCTAATGGAGCAGGTGACATATCTCTCTGCCCAATTAGAAGGGTTGAAATATGAAGACTGTGCAGAGGATTTTCCATCCTGGGAGGAAGAAGATGACCTGAGTGAACTAGTGGAGCAGGCAATATTCCCCACTCCCCAGTGTGCAAAATTGGAATCTGAAGACAATGAAGAGGATTTTCTAGTCTTCAAGGTAGATGATCTAAGTAGCTCTTTTGAAGAGATTATTGAATATTTCTTGGATGCGTTAGCATTTGCCCCCCATGAGCCTGTTGTCTCAGAATTAAACAAAGAAGCCATTATGGAAGAGGATTGTTATTTCTTCCTTCACGAGATTTCTGATAATGTATTTACATTTGGGATTGAAAGGAAGGATTGGGAGACAGATCCCTTTTTACAAGATGGGGGAGTGCATGGAAAAGAGGAGGAGGAACCAGAGGAACATCTGAGCACGCATTTCATGTTCTATCCAGAGCCAGTCAGCGAGCAGCCACCACCCGAGATCAGTGAGCCTTTATCAGTTGTCCCCCTACCTATGCTTATCAGAGATATTTAGCCATAGGTGGACAAATGTGTAGCACAGGTGGCTATTTGTCGCCAGTTTTCCGGGATTGGCCACGCATTCTATGATCCTGTCAGTAAGTACATGGAGTGGCATTTCCCCTATGCCTTGGAGCCGCCCTATTTGATCTAAACTCCAGCCTGTAAGGAGGAGTTGAAGAGTGTAACCATTCTGCTGTCATGGTTACATCATCTGCTGATGATCATTGACATAAGGAAGGAGCTTCTATCCAGGAAGCTTCTTGAATGGATATGGTGGAAATCTGCTTTCACCTAGCCCCATGTAAAGTGTTTTATTAGTTTAGGATTGTATATAAATAATCTCCTTTGAGCATGTACCTTTATTTTGTTTCTTTTATTTTTCGGCTTGTATTTTCAGTAGCGGGATGTTTTGATCCTGACTCCATAGCCCAACAACAAGGCACTGAAGATGCGGAATGAGTTCTTAGAGAATCACAGGGATGACTCTATCCCCCATGGAGCCTAATGTTAGCAACATTTCTTGTCTTGGGCCTAAGAGCATCTAGGTCTGAAGGTTGCACGAAGAACGCCCAAGCGTAGCACGTAAAGCCCGATTTTAGGCTGAAAATCAAGTGAGCGGGCGAAATTACGTTGTCAATGGCCCAGATTCATCTATAAAAGCAGATCGACGATCGGCGGGAAATTGCGGTTAGCGGAGTTGCACCAGGATTAGCGCGATAGGTAGCGTCTATATACAGTCATGAAGGATCTCAACCGTCCATCCGAAAGGGCACGTGGTGCGCGATCATGTCATGTCGACATTCAAGGATTCGAGGGGTAAGAGCTCCTCGTCATTTTACATCTCAAAACCCCAAACCCTGAAGCATCGATAAGCGCCTTTGAAGCTAAGCTCATGGTCCTAGCACTCGGTCACGACAAGCGAGACTGATAATGGAGGCAACCCTCTTCTAACATCAAATTCCATCTCGACCGTTCCTCTGGAGGACACGCGGTGCAAGATCTGAGCCACAGGTGGGGCCTTTCGGGATTTTCATAGTGAAAGCATCGAAGTCATCTCAGTCGTCCATCCATCGATGAAACTCATGCGCATTGGACTTAAAGGGGGCATGTATCTGGGTGGCCAAGATCTACGCGCTCAGATCTATAGTTAGGAGTGGATTCCGGAGGCCCCCTGCCATTCTACCTTTAAACGAAGAGGGGGGGTCCAGAATCAAGTGCACAACTCTTAAAAGGTTAGGATTTGGGCGCCTAAATCAGTGGTTGAGGCTTCATTCCAGAGCCCCCTTGCCTTTCTACCTTTAATCGAGGGGGCGGGTCCGGAATCAAGCATCGAGGGGGGGGTACGGAATCAAGCATGCAACTCTTCAAAGGTCAGGATTGGAGCACCTAGATCAATCATGCTCAAGTCTTTCCGGCCCCCCTTTGCCATCCTGTCTTTAATGAAAGAGGGGGGGTCCGGAATGGTGTGTTATTATTGTGGGGTCTCTTGCCTGTCATGTCATCTTTGGTATCATCCTCCCCATTGCCACCTATTCTCCACCCACCACCTCAGCTCATCGTCCTCTCATCTCCTGCCATGTGTCCCTCTCACTCCCAGTCACTTCCTTCTGTACTCCCGCACTCCATGCTCCTTCCTCCTCTGTCCTATTCAAACCACGTGGCATTCCTCAGTTGATTTCATAGCTTGTTATACATTATTTTTTTCATCCCTATGACTGTTAATGATGTAAACCTATATGTTGCCTTCAGAGGGGTTAGTGG
>CBVK0100848398.1:0-10267 GCA_900067695.1 Picea abies | reverse complement strand
TTGGAGGTAACACATTGGCCTTCGTGTTTTTGTTGATATACAAGCCTTCCTTTGTAAGTTTGTTTTTGATCATGAGGTTAGCTCACTGTCTGTTTTTTCTACCATGTGCGGGATGAGGTACACCATCAAAGATGTCCAATCTTTAGATCCCATAGCTTATTTTAATTTTATCTCAGTATTAATATCATTATGAAATAGGTTATGATGTCCAATGTATATACACCCTTCCACTTTTTGCTTTATTGTTTGTAAACACTTTTCTTGTAAATATAAGACATATTTTTCAAAAAAACAAAATCGCAATGTCATGTAGAGTCAGCTGACTCATGCGGGTATTTTTCAATTTTCAGTTAACTGACTCATGCAAGTATTTTTCGATTTTCGGTTCAGTTCTATCTTTCACATTCAGTTTAGTTCTATTTAGGGAAAAAAGGTTCATTCCTTTCTCTTATGTCAATCATTTCTCTTAAGTCCAAACATTTATGCATGAAATTAAGTACTATGTGCATTATTTGAAGGTTGAAAGAGAACATTTTCTTAATATTTTATGTTGTAGCAGCATCTACATGGCACTTTATGTGGTTGTACAATAGAAAACAATTTTAGTTGACGAAGATCAATGGATGGTAGATATGTTTACAACCTTTATAATACTGCGAAGATATGTTTATAACCTTTATAATACTACCAATATATGATTTTCATAACATTGATAATATATGTTTATAACCTTTGAGACATTTTAGAACTTACTCGTATTTAGAGTGTCAACTGAGTCAAGAGTTGAAACACATAATGCACAAATATCACATTATGTCCCTCACACAAGGTCTTTATCCTCATCACCAATTTGTTGATGTCCAAGTCGTGGTGTGGGTGGGAGTCTTTGTTGGGTTGGTGGAGGCCCCGAAGTCACCAAGCTCACCCTTGTTGCTCTTATCAATGGGTCACTAAGAGGGTGTCATCATCAACTTTTTCATATCATTAGCATCAGTGAGGGAACATAATTACTCACCCTGTATTGTAATTCCTATCTTATCTAACATGGTTTCACCAAGTCCTCACAACATCAAATTTGTATGTAAAGTAAATGGTGAAATCATTCTTGTAGTTGTTTATGTGGATGATCTGATCATCATTGGGAGTTAGAAAGATCTTATTAAAGGTACTACATAAGAGTTTAAGATGATAGACTTAGGACTACTACATTATTATTTTAGCATGGAGATATGGTAGGAAGATAAAGGCATATATTTCTCTAAGATAAAGTGTGTGAAGAATTGACTAGAAAGGTTTATAATAGAATATTATAAGGCTACTACTACACCCTAAAAAGTAAAGCCCAAACTGAGTCAATTCGATTGCTCAAAATAAGTTTAGAAAACTTTATACACAAGCTTAGTTGAATGAAGCAACCTATTATAGGGCCCTTCCTGATGAGACCCTACAAGAGTACCGACTATACCTATGGTAGAGTGTAACCAAGCCCACATGGGATTTTCACCCAGGTCTAAGGTCTAAGAGCCCAATAATGTAACCGTTGGACCACCCCATGAGGACTAATAGAGATGTAGGATTCTTTTATAAAGTGTTTAGTAATTCTAATTGGGCAAGGTCCATTAATAATTAGACCTCAACCATAGGGAATTTGTTTCGTCTTATTTTAAGAGCCATTTAATTGTAAAGTATAGCATTATTCAACTATCTTCTATTAAGGTGGAGTATAAGGCACTTGCCATTGTTAGATAAGAAGCCATATGGCTAATAAGAATATTTTATAACTTGAGGATACAGATAAGTGGATCTATGATTATCCATTGTGATAACAAAATATGTTATTTCATGCTTATAGCAAGCATGTTAATGTTCACCATCATTATATCAGAAAGTTGCTTATAAAAGGACAAATCAATGTCTACTATTGACGAAGAAAGAATTAAGTTGTAGACATTATCACTAAGTCACTCAACCAGAATAAGTTAATAAAGTTCTTATAACTTATCATATTATACATTTGACATTAAAAGGGGGTGTTAGATAATGTTAGTTAAAATAATGCACAAATATGTTAGTTAAAATATAGATAATGTTAGTTAAAATAATGCACAAATATGTTTATAACCTTTGAGACCTTTTAGAACTTACTCATATTTAGGGTGTCAACTGAGTCAAGAGTCGAAACACATAATGCACAATCATATTTAGGGTGTCAACTGAGTCAAGAGTCGAAACACATAATGCACAATATCACATTATGTCCCTCATACAGGGTCTTTATCCTCATCACCAATTTGTTGAAGTCCAAGTCGTGGTGTGGGTGGGAGTCTTTGTTGGGTTGGTGGAGGCCCTGAAGCCACCTAGTTCACCCTTGTTGCTCTTATCAATGGGTCACTAAGATGGTGTCATCATCAAGTTTTGCATGATATTAGCATTAGTGAGGTAACATAATTACTCACCTTGTATTGTAATTCCTATCTTACACAACATGGTTTCACTAAGTCCTCACAACATCAATTTTGTATGCAAAGTAAATGGTGAAATCATTATTGTAGTTTTTTATGTGGATGATCTGATCATCATTGGGAGTTAGAAAGATCTTATTAAAGGTACTACATAAGAGTTTAAGAAGTAGTTCAAGATGATAGACTTAGGACTACTACATTATTATCTTAGCATGGAGATATGGTTAGGAAGATAAAGGCATATATTTCTCTGAGAGAAATTGTGTGAAGAATTACCTATAAAGGTTTATAATAGAAGATTATAAGGCTACTACTACACCCTAAAAGTAAAGCCCAAACTGAGTCAATTTTACATGCCACTTAATATATAAAATTCAATTCATTTCTGACTCTTAGGTAGTTTTCATAGTTGTTATAATACATCATAGAGCATATTCTATTTTAATTATATGGATGTTTTCACATATGTGGAGGAATCTTCTATCTTTATCCTATGTTGGTCCTTCATTCACTAGCCCTTGGATTCACTTTTCTTCACTTGATGAAAGAAGACTTAGACTTCATGGGTTGGACTTGGATTGAATGTTGACTTATCCATGGGCTTGGACTGATGGCATACCTTTCCTAGACTTGTCTTTGCTTCGCTCTACATAAACCTTCCATGCTCGGATTGGCATATTAAATCCTTTCCATTGACTTAGTATCTTTCCTTTACTAGACTTTGATTAGCTTGTCCTTACTTGGCTTAGTTGCTTATCTCACCTTGATTGACTACTTAGCTTACCTTGCCTTTGTTTCCTCTACTGTTGGTGCTTACACTGTTGCTTAATTAACATAATCTACTGTAATTAATGACATTTGAATAGGCTCTAACACTTATGCTTATGATGTCTCTATCCCTTGCTACTGATGCTTGGTTATTAAAGCTTGATGGAAGGGTTGGATCAAAGTCAACTAGGGGCTCTACCACTGCTGATGCCTCTATTGTCTTTGTCTTATATGTTGATGTTGGTTCAGATGTTATATAAGATGCTACCTATGCTTGTGGTGCTACTAATGTTGGGTCTTGCTTTTAAAATGTAGATAGGAAGGTTATGGAGCCCTCGAAAGCCATAGAAAGCCCTATACAAGCTTGTTAAGACCTTTTAGCCAAATTGTTATGCAGCATGCCTAATCATTAATGCCTCTTGATTCTTCACTAAAAATTGAAAGACTCAAGCGTGAATTTTCTCACGGATTTTCAATGCTTATATATATATATAGTGTGTTTGTATTCCAAAGACGTATTCATTTGACTTCCGACGCTTTTCCAACGATAGAATTCGTCGATGCTTAGTTTAAGGCGTCTGTTTTATGACGCCTTTTTCCATTGCATTCGTTTGACTTTCGACGCTTCTCCAATGATAGAAACCGTCACCGCTATGGAAAATTCGCCAATGCATAGTTGCAGGCATCTGTATTAAACGACTTCTTCCATCATCGTTTAAGATCTAAAATTATGTTCAATCAGGATGCAAAAGTGGAAAAATTACATCAAGGTCTTCAATCTCAAAGTTGGTCTTCTACTTGTAGCAACATATTGGCTTTCAAAAGCCTTTGAAAATATATCTCTCCCCTTTACAATTCACCAAGAGGGCTTACAAATCTCATATCTCTCAACGTTACAAAATAATCCTCCCTCTAATCCTCTTCATAAAATGGTAATTACCTTTTGTTATATACCAAAAGGGGCTTACAAAGCTCATATCTCTCAATGTTACTAAAGAATCCTCCCTCTAATCCTCTTCATACAATGGTAATTACCTTTGGTTATATACCAAAAGGTCATTGTTCAAGTTTAGGGTCCATCCAATTTTATGGGATTTGAAAAATATATAAAATACGAAAAATATGGTATTTTCAAACCAAATATTACAATACAAACAAGGGTCCATCCAATTTTATGGGATTTGAAAAATATATAAAATACGAAAATATGGTATTTTCAAACCAAATATTATAATAGAAAATTGTTTGTTTTCTCATGCCACATATGGCATATAACTTATCCAACTAAAACCATAATATATATGGTCCAAAACCCAAATTAAAATATTTGTATGGTCTAGATCTTAACCCACCCACTTTTATGGTCTAGACCTCTGCATTTTGAGGTATTTTTGGATCCGCTTGGACCATTCCTCCCATCTGAGAATATTTTGGACCGCCAAAAGGTTTTCATTCAAACACTAAGTGAGGGAAAATCCTCCCCACTTGACCTATATTTGTTCCCCATGCTTGGACCACTTCACTCATTATAATCGGTGGGATGACAAGGAAAAAAGATGAAATGATGTTGCTAACCATTATTCTTCTTTCATCACTTCCTGCATTCATCGCTTCCACTACGAACCATGCACAACACATAAGTAGTACTAGTGAACACATTGATGCAATTGAAAATGAAAGAAACAACATTTCTACTCTTCTCGACAGGATCCCTAACTCGTGCATACAATGAACCTTCATGTGGCATATTTGGAGATCCATGAAACACATCATGACGAGGAGCAAATTTAACTATTTCATTATTACATTCAAGATCAAATCCTTCACTTGCTTTTTCAATCATTAGGGACACATTTTTGTTTGCATTTACAACCCTTTTAAGTTGTTATGTGGTTACAAGAGAGAGGTTACTCTTCATGTGATGAGCTCTCACAATAAATTTGATTTCACCTTTAAAAAGATGATATATGTTATCCTCTCTAAAGAATATGGCCTTCTTGTCAAAAAAATGTGTGCTTCCTAATACAATACCACATATGTCAAGAGGAACCACATCCAATTCAACCTCATCCACAAATTTTGATGTGATAGCAAATTTAAGTTTACATTGTCTTGTTATTGGTAGTTTTGCCTTATCACATACCCAACCAAGAGAGTAAGGTTTCATATGAGGCTGTGTTTCCAATCCAATTTTCTTGACAATAGCTTCATATATTAGATTTACCTGGGAACCAAGATAAAAAAGAGTATCAACTTTAGTATGCTTAGTGATCACCCTTATGTGAAACAACTCACTTCTTCTTTCAAAACTAGGAGATGAAACAAGCACGAGAAGATGATATATCTCATACTCCTACATCTGTAATATGTATCTCATCCCCTAAATCAGATCCCAAATAATGTTGGACTGTGGCAATAGTCTTTTGCTTCTTTTTTCCTCCAAACTTCTTAGGCCTTAATCTAAGACGTAACTTCCAACAATGGTCTTCATCATGTCTGCTCTCCTCACAATGAGAGCATGTAAGCTCCCCAGATTTCTTGCTCACCGTGGCTGCTTGTTTCTCCTTTCCTTTGTTTTTTCTTCCCTTTTTATGATCGTGCTCCATGGAGGAACCATCATGGGCATCTCTCCCCTTGGACTCAAGATGCACAACTTTTACACATGCTTCATTGAAGTTAGTGGTATTAAACAAAATAATGGTATGGAGAATATAACTATGCAAGGCACCAATGTATTTTAGAAGGGTCTCTTGAGAATATAATGAAATTTTTAAAGCTAATGCTTTCTTCCTAAACTACTCAGTAAAACTTTGTACACTTTGTCCTTTTCCTTGTCTCAAATATTTCCATTCCATGATTGAAGGATAGAATTGCTTCCTTAGTGCAGATGTGAATTTAGACCAATAAGAAAGAATCTTACCATTATTTTTTATACCTTCCCAAAGTTTACCTTCCCACCAAACCAGTGTTGTGCCTTCAAGCCGAAGAGAGGCACACCAAATCTTTACCTCTTCTTCATCAATCTACTGAACATGACAATAAACTTCCATTTGCCAAATCTAATTATCTAGTCTTTCTGAATTAGGCTCGCCATTATACATGGGTAAGTCAAATTTGATATCCAACTTCAACAATGGCTTATTTGAAGCAAACTTCTTATGAGGAGATGGGGGTGGAGATGTTGAGGGAGAATGTGAAGGAGGAAGTGAAGATGGAGGACGAGAAGGAGGAGGTGTCTTTTGTGAATGAGAGTCATCTTCTTTCTTGATTTCTTGACATGTGCCTTCTTCTTATCGTTGTCCTCTTTCATTGTAGAGCTCTTCCACCATTGTCTTCATCAAATTGAATGCCTCGAAGAAATCATCTTCATAGTCGTAAGAGCCTGTGTTCCTGGGTGTGCTCATCTCTCCTCTTTGGATGAAGCTCCTTGAACCAATTTCAGGATTATAATCTGCAAGCTTGCCTTCTCCCTTCTTAAGTTTGGACATGGTAATCATTCACACTCTCAATCCACGTCAAAATCCTGCTCTGATAGCAAACTTGATCGGGATATTTTGTTATCATGACATGTTATCAAATTGCTTAATAGAGTGTGAAAAACAATACAAATTGACCCATAATGAAACTTATAAGGAGACCATGAGCAAAATAATTAACAACATGAACCAATAGAACACAATGAAATTGATAACGGAGTTCGTATAATGTGGACTATGTTTCTAGGTCCGCTTCTCAATGGAGTGTCCTCTTCAATTAGGATGCAAATGTGGAAAAATTACATCAAGGTCTTCAATCTCAAAGTTGGTCTTCTACTTGCAACAACACAATGGCTTCCACAAGCCTTTGAAAATATATCTCTCCCCTTTACAATTCACCAATAGGGCTTACAAAGATCATATCTCTCAACATTACAAAAGAATCCTCCCTCTAATCCCCCTTCATACAATGGTAGTTACCTTTGGTTATATACCAAAAGGTCATTGTTTAAGTTTAGGGTCCATCCAATTTTATAGGATTTGAAAAATATATGAAATACCAAAAATATGTTATTTTCAAACCAAATATTACAACAGAAACAATCGTTTGTTTTCCCATGCCACATATGGCATATAACTTATCCAACTAAAACCATAATACATATGGTCCAAAATCCAAATTAAAATATTCATGTGGTCCAAATCTTAATTTCGTTGGTTTAATATATATATTTATATATGAAATACCAACCATATACTAATAACCAACCACATTAATATCTATACGTTGAAAACCATTTACCAACCCATTGCACGGAGTTTGTCCCCACCTTAGGTGGTGTCATTTGACTAGACCACATGGAAACACATGTTTTTCCACTGAAATCCAGTCACTGCCACTTGTGTACCACACGTCAATACTAGAGCCCGCCATGTGTCAACACTAGAGCCTACCATGTGTCAACGCCAGAGCCTGCCATGTGTCACTGCCAAAGCTTGCCCTGTTTAAACACTAGATCCTACCACATGTCAACACCAGAGCCTACCATGTCAACCTGTATAGACTACCACGTGTCCTCACCTGAAGCTACCACGTGTCACCTCTTTGCTTCCCTTTTTGCCTATTTGGGGAAAAAAAAATTATGGCCATAACTTCTTCATACATACTTTGTTTGAGGTCGTTCAAGTGTCATTGGAAAGGTCTCGTAGAGCTCTTCGACATGGTGTTATTTTCATCAAGTTTTGAGACCTTTTAATTTTGAGGTATTTTTTTATCTTCCTGGATCACTAGGTCAAAATCTAGATGCACACTACTAATATATCAATGTTCATAATATAACTAATTGTCACTTTGATGCACACCAAATTTGTTAGCATAGTTTGTTCTCATACTTAGATGTCTTCTAGGATGAACTCTCTTTCTAATGCAACTCGATCATAAACTCGCCCAGGCCAATTTCTTCCTATGGGACTCAACGTTATCACCCAATGACCTATATCTCACTAGCTAAGGTGATATTTCCAACTTACATGTCCTTCATATTCTTCTTGTCTCTCTCGGGCTTGTTGATGGTGTTGAAGACGAGGATAATTGCACACGATATGGGGGGTAGACAATAGCCTTGGACTATCTGATTCGTAAATGGGGTTGATCCATTGTGTTGGGATAACCAGATATCACCCCTCGGGCTTCGGGGTGACCTCCACATAATCTTTGAAGCACAGTTCATGGAATTGTGTGGCGGCTCACTTATTGCGGTCAATGAACTATAGGTTAGGTCCCCTGCTCAAGAGATAGTCTCAAACCTGTAACTCCCTTGGAGTTCAACTGTTAGTCTTTGGGCTTCCTTTGTTTCTTGGAGATGAGCGCTTGCCTCTCTCCTATTGGAAGTAGCCATCATTCTAAGGAATCCTTGGTTGAATTGATTCCCCATTGTTTCTCTCCCCTCTAGTCAAATCCTTTTCCCGCTGCTAATCTACACCCTAGTCAATCTAGGTTACTGAACAAACTTATCTACATAATGCATCATAGGGAAACTAACGAACTGCCCATTAGTGGTATGGTGTGTTAGTGCATTGGTGACAAGGCATAAGAGCATAATATCCTCACATCCAAAATAATGTAAGTGTGATGACCCTTTAGTAACCTGGAACTCACTAGGATCAACAGTCTCTTGACTAACATATATTTGGACACATGCCAACTATCCTTCTCCTACAACGCCATGCAACACATCAAGGAAATGGGAAAAATCTGACCCCTCGCCCCCCGCCCTTCTAGATAGTCCAATGATGAAATACATGTTCTCCTCTTTGAGTTGGTACCATAGATTGGGGTCAACCCTAAATGCATATCTATCATAATCCCTACGATAGATCAAATAGCACAATAAATTAATGTTCCTCTTGAGGAATTTAGCCTCCTCAAAAAACTCGAGGAGGTTAGCATCCATCAAAAGGAGGCAAGTCTTAACAATAGTTGGATGAGGAAACAAATCCATATCCCTCTATTTGGACTCCCAAACCTATCCAAAGTTATATGTATCAACCTATTGTTGTTGTGGTTGTCCCTCATTCACGTAAAAACTTCATTAGGAAAATATAGATATAAAATATACAATTTATACTAAATTACCATTTGTAATATTCATTCAATATTAAATTTTATATTTAGTGCATTAAAGAATGGTAAAAATTTCCAATGCACATGTTTTTTATAACACACCATCACTGGTGTTACACATCAAAATTCCTCACTTCAATAATATCACATTCTCATTATCGCATTCTCGTCACGTAAGTGTCACATTGCGAACGAAACCATGAAAATACTTGATACAACCCCTAAAACATGTTATAAGAACAAGCCCTATCATCTGACAGTCATAACAAAGGTTTTTCTATGAGAATTGGTCATCTTGGCAAATTTTGGGAAGATCAATGCTCCCCTACTCATACACAAGGAGCGCTAGTGCTCTTTGTCTATCTAGCAGGGAGCGTTGTAGCGCTCTATTGCCCATTGTAAGGGAGCATCGAATTGGTTGAGCAAATCTTGGAAGAAATCCTTTTTTCTTCTAAGGACAACTATGGATGGATCAAGTTGGTTTGGCTTGAATCTAACCCTTAGGCTGCATCTGAGGGATATATCACAACTATCGGAGACATATCCTCAACCAATTCCAAATATAACCAAGGTGGTTGAGCCTCTCAAAGCCTATAAATGGAGGCATTCTTGGAGACGTTGTTGCAACATCATGTGAAGATTGTAAGTTTCCTTTTGAAGTTCTCATTAATATTCTTGGCTTATTTCCTTCTAGTATGTGTCTACATGTACTTGTCTATGCTTGTCTTAATATTCATAGATAGTTTGATTTTGTCTAATCCATTAGAGTAAGAGATAGTCGTTTCTCTTTTTTTGTCTATTGCAGGTACTTTTTGGAACTCGCAGATTGGAGCAGCTTAGACAAACTTCGAAAGTGAGGTACATCATACTATCCCTCCTTATCTATTTTTCGATGGATAAAATTAATCTATAGGAATGGTAGTGTCCAATGGTAGTTT